>ABLG01000019.1:0-90699 GCA_000172435.1 Meloidogyne hapla | reverse complement strand
ACGAGGGCTTGTTTTCTCAACTTGTTTTCTGGGCATTCTATTTTACTCATTTGTTTAAATTAAGCAAATTTTTTTTCAAGTTTTATCCGAACATTTCCCCTTCTTAAACTTTTTTATAATATCAAATCATCATTTTCATCGTCGAATTGTTCCGGTTGCTGCTTATATTGTGCTACACCATAACTCATATTTAAATCGCTGTCCATAGGTAAATAACCAATTGTATAATTTTTTGTATTTAATAATTTGGTTAATTGTTGTGCTCGTTCATCACATGGTTTCAAGACGTTGATTAGCCATTTTAGTAACTGTATGGTGGAAATGAATGTTTAAACTTTTCTATTGTGAATATTTTAATTTTTAAACTTTTTCTTTTGTATTTTTTTAAGTTTTGTTCGGAAGGTTTATTTTTCTGATAGCTTTTTTTCTGAACTTGTTTTCCGGAAAGTTTGTTTTCTATTATATACGGTTTTGTTCGCGTTTGTTTGGAAAGTTTATTTTCTTAAAACTTGTTTTTTCTTCTCATCATTTGTTTTTCCGGAAAGTTTGTTTTCTAGAATGTTTCTAACTTTTATTTAAATTAAAATCTCAACAAACTTCATCTGTGCTTCTTTTTGCACTCAAACTACAAAAGTCTTCACTGTATTGTTTAAACAATTTTGCAACTAAAACTTTTTCTCCCTTCAATTCAACCTGTAAAAATTCACTGCTTCTTAAACATTGACGCGCGTTCTCACTCAATTCATCGTATATTCCTTCAATAGAATAAGTGCGAATTGAAGGTGTTGAACGAGTATAATTATTGAGGCCAAAATGGGCGAGTGGTTCACCTCCGCGGATAATAAACTAAAGAATTACGTTTGTGTTTTTTCTTTGTGTTTTTATTTTTTTTTAATTTTTCTTTTACCTTGTTTCTATAATCTTGTTCACCAAACGGCTTCCACAACATACCCAAACCCTTTTGATTACCACGCAATATTCCATTAAAAATTGACTGCAGTGAATAGAGATGACCTCCAATTGTATAATAAGTGAAATATAAATACTAAAAAAAGTTTCCTTATTAAAAAATTTTTTTTCACCTTTCTCCTCTGCCATATAGTTCCAGGCAATCCATATTTGTAGCTAATATGTATTAACATCATATTGTATATATTTATAAATATTGCTAATCTTTCTTGCTCATTAGCTTCATTAATGTCTAAAAATGCAATTTCACGAGCTAAAACTGCATATTCTATAGTAAATGGTTCAAAATCGTCTAGTAAATCCAAATGGACTTTCTGGAAATTTTTTTGTTTAATGTGTTGGATTTTTAAGAATTTTTTGATTTTTTTTCATGTTTCGAGTTAATTTTCTTTCTACTTACTCTTTTATTTTCTGATAGAATTCTCTCATAAATTCGATCAACAACAGAAATGAATCTCTTGTTGAATTCTTTCACTTTTATTTTGGGTTTCTCTTCAACTTCAAAATTATCTTCACCATCTTCGTATATTGATATTGTCATGTTTAGAGGCATTTTCTGGTCACTTTCTCCGTCAACAAGTTTGTAGTAACTTAAATAAAGTGATGGTTTACTTAAGGAAATTTTCCCTGATTTTTACAAGTCAATGATTTTCATCATTTTTTTTTATTTTAATTTAATTACCGTTCCGTACTAAAAGATCTTCCCATTTCTGGTAATGTTGTCATTGAACGTCTTGAAGATATTGCTCCTCTATTTTCCTTCAAATGTTCATCTATCATTGGTACAGGGCTAATGTTTTCGATAGATCCGCTTGTTTTTTGGTCAACCAGTTCTATCACATTTTCATCCAATAAGTATTGCCCTTTTTGTATTGCTTCACTTCTGCCTTTAAAATTAATTTAAAAATTCTTTTAATATTTTTATTTACATTTTATTTGATTTCTAAATCGCTGTGCTCTTTCTTGTTGCGTCTGTTCTTTATTAAATTTAGACATTTTTTGAAAAGTTTGTTTAAATATTAAATTAATATACAATATATTTTCTGAAGCATTTACTATATTTTTTGCGAGTATATTTTCTGAAGATTTTGTATATTTTCCGGAAACATAATATTCGTTTACAGAAATATTTGAATAATATATATTTTCCGGAAACATTACAATATAAACTTGTAGAAGCATTAAATTTGTATTTTCCGGAAAGGGAAATAGAGTTTAAGTTTCCGGAAACTTAAGTTTATATTTTGTGTTTTTAAAAATACAATTTAATTTTTATTTCTGTGTTTTTGTTCTCAATTTTATAGGACCAAGTTTATTTAATTTTTCAATTCATTTATAGCGTTAGGGTATCGACTTATTAAAAAACTTGCGCGCGTGTAATGTGAATAGGTTAGGTGAACAAGTTGTTTGTTATATGTTTTTCTCGTTGAATGAAAATTGAGAAATAAATAATTCTTATATTGATAATGTTTTTATTGGGCAAGTTGGGAAAAGTTTAAGAAGAATTTTTCTTTTTTTTTTTATTAGTCAACAAACATTCTCTCATCAATAAACAACTCTACTTTTTTAATATTTTTTCTTTTTATTTTTCTTTTTATTTTTTTTTTATTTTTTATCAAACAACTTTTGTATTTTTTTTTATTACTTTTTAAATAATTTTATAATGACGCATATTTCCTGTACTTAAAAATGTGGGAGTGATTTTTTTTTCTTTAATGCATGTTTACGTTTTTTTACATTTTTTTTAAATTTTTTTATTTTTTACTTACATATTTTCTGATCGCGCATAAACCACGTTACAAAATCTTCTCCCTTAAACGCTTCTTTGTAAATAATAATCCCTTGGGAAAGTGTCCATGTTTGATGTTCGCGTATAAGACCAGCTCGTCGAATTTTTTGCGCAAAAATTTCCAATTCTTTTTTCCTTGAAATTTTTTTATTTTTAAATTTTTGTTTCAAAACCTTGCTCTAGTTTCCTCGCTTTCTGTTTCTCTTCTTAATTATTTTGTATAGCTGTTGATGCAACAAAATCCTCGTTATTTTTCATTTTAAAAATCGTTTTTTTTTTTTTTGCTGAAAAATTAATTTTTAATTTTATGAAATTTTCTTCCTTTCACATTTTCTATTAATTAATATTTAAAATTTTTCTAATAATGCATTAGGTGATCTTAACATTATATTAAAATTAATATTTGCACATTTAAAAAACGAAATATTTAAAAAATTATAAATTAATGAAAAATGTTTTGTCGAGGAATGTTGAGAGAAAAATGATTCTTGATTGGAAAATGTTAGAAAAAAGAAATTATTTTCAAATTTCTTTAAAAAAGAAATAGATTTTTTCGATTAAAAAAATAATAAAATTATGACGAATAATTTTTGCTAACAGTTTTTTGCCTTTTTTTTTGCTAACAAGACTACACTTTTTATGTTAATTGTAAAACAAAATTAAAACATCTAACAATAAGTGAAACATTGTAAAACTTGAATTGTAAAACTTAAAAACATAAAACTTGATTTGTAAAAACATAAGAAAACAAGTTTGAGTTGTAATAATCTAGAAATTAAATAAACTTGAGATTGTATTTTCAAGTTGTAAAACTTGAAAATAAATTAAATAAACTTGAGATTGTAAATTTGAGTTTTAAAACTTGAAATTATAACTCAAGTAATTTATATTTCTTTATATTATGATTTTATGTTACAATATTGTTATTATTTTTGCTTCCTGACTGTTGTTTATATTCTTTTTTTTATCTAAATATTTGATCGTCTTTTTTTTTTGTTTTCTACTTAAATTATTTTTCTACCAAATTTATTGAATTTTCTACTTTTTTTGTTTTCGTTTTATTTTTTTATCTTTTTTCTTAAAAAATTATTTTAAAAATTTATTTAAATATTTCAGATGCCTTTTTTCACTTCCACATTCTGAGCGATTAGACGGTGATCTTCCATGCTTTCTTTCTACCCCTTATGATCATCGTACTGTGCGTGGTCGTCTCTATTTATCACCAAATTTTATTTGCTTTACTTCACGTATTGAAAAACAAGTCTCTTTAGTTGTGAGTTTTTTTTTGATTTTTTAAATAGTTTTTTGTTTAAAAAATTTTATTGATTGATCTTTGAATCAAAAAAATTTTTTTCTTTGATATGTAATTTCAGCCAGTAGATTTGGACTATACTACTTTAGTATAACATCTTTGTATTGATTTGACATCAATCTAAACTAGTTTTTCGAAATTTGTTTAAAAATTTTTTTAACTTTTTTAAATTTTATTGATTGATATTTGAATCAAAAAAATTTTTTTTCTTTGATATTTGTTTAAAAAAATTTTCTTTAATTAATAGTTATTATTATGTGATATTATCTCCATTGAAAAGCATAGAACATTTACTGATTGGTTGACTGGTGGAATAAAAATATGTTTAAATCCTTCAACTTTGTTTAATTTACAAGAACAACAAAATAGCAATGAAACAAGCAGAGAATTCTTTTTTTCTGGACTACATGAATTGCCAAAAGTTTTACAACGTATTATTGAATTATGGGAATGTTCTAAACATAATGAAGAGATTTTAGTAAAATTTTTTTAATTTTTATTTTTATATTTTTCCAGAAAAAATCAAATCGACGTCGCCGTCATCACAGTCCTCGTCAGCCTTTATCTGAACCTTTATATAAAACTTTTAATGAAAAGAAATGTATTACAACATGTTCAAGTTTAAAAACTTCTAAAGCATGGGAGAAGCTTTTTCATGATTTTGGGAAGGATTACTCAATTTATAGAACTGTTGATTTGCATCGTTTATTGCTTGATGGTGAGTTTGTTTTTATTTTAAATTCTTTTCTAGTTTAAGCTTAAGTTTTATTTTTGAATGTTTTGTTTATGTTTTTCCTTTATTTTTATTTGTTCTACATTTTTAAATGTTTTTGTATGTTTTAAGTCTGATCTTAATAAGTTTTTTTTTATTTTGTCTTATAAGTTTAATCTTAAGTTTATTTTAAATGTTTTTATGTTTTTTTTTATCAAAATGTTTTTGTGTTTTATTTGTTTTAACGTTTTTACTTGTTTTAGGTTTTAATTTTTTTAAATTTTGTTGATTGATCTTGAATCAAAAATTTTTTTCTTTGATATGTAATATCAGACACTAGTTTTGGATTATACTCCTTGAGTATAACATTTTTTTATTGATTTGACATCAATCGAAACTAGTTTTTCGAAATTTGTTTAAAAATTTTTTTTATTTTTTAAATTTTATTAATTGATTTTTGAATCAAAAATTTTATTTTTCTTTTTTAATTGTTTGTTTTGTTTTTAAATGTATTTTTCTTTTTAAATTTATTTTTATTTTTTTCTGTTTTTATTTTTTTAAGTTCTTTAATTTTAATTCTTTATCAGGAGTTCCATGCGAACATAAAGCTAGAATGTGGGGTATCTGCTCCGGTGCTTATTGTGAAATGCGTTTGAATCCAGGCGAATATCGTGCACTTGTTCGCAAAAGTCGTCGATCCCAAGCATTTGCCGAATTTACAATGGAAGAGATTGAACGTGACTTACATCGGTGGGTGCGTCATTTTTGTGATCATTTTATGGGGAATCATTTTTTATTTTTTTCTTTGATTTTTAATTAAAAAAATTTTTTTTAAAGTTCACTTCCCGAACATCCTGCATTTCAATGTGGAAGTCTTGGCATCGACGCCCTTCGCCGTATTTTAAGCGCTTATGCCGTTCGTAATCCAACTATTGGTTATTGTCAAGCAATGAATATTGTTGCTGCTGTATTTTTACTTTATGCTCCAGAAGAATTGGCATTTTGGTTGTTGGTAGCAGTTTGTGAAAGGCTTTTGCCTGATTATTACAATAATAAAGTTGTTGGTGCTCTTGTTGACCAAGGTATTAAATAGTGAGATTTTGTCATTTTTCTTCGATTTTTTAGGTGTTTTCTCTGATTTGGTTTCACAATCATTACCTGAACTTCATTGTCATATGCTTAAATTACAATTAGACGATATGGTTGCACTTGGCTGGTTTTTAACAATTTTTCTTTCTGCTATTAAATTTGAAGCTGCTTTGCGTATTATTGATTTTGTTCTTCTATGAAGGTTCCAAACTTATTTTCCAATTGGCGTTGGAAATGCTTCGACAAAATAAAAAAGCTATTTTTGAAGCAAAAGATGAGGGAGAGGTTTGTTTTTAATTTTTTTTATTATTTTGTATTTTCCGGAAAATATTTGTGTTTTATTTATTTGAAACTTTTTCCGGAAAAACATGTTTAAAAAACTTGAAACTTGTTTGCAAGTTTTATTTCTTTAGAAACCTGTTTTGTTCTTCCGGAAAGTTTACAGTTATTTTTTTTATAAGTTTAAAATTAACTTGTTTTCCGGAAAACTTCAATTTAATTTTTACACTATTTTTGTATTATTTGGGGTTTTGTTATTTTAATTATATTTCATTGATTTTTAGGCATTTCAAGCGCTCAATGCATTCACCGATAAAATTACAGATTCAAACGTGAGGAATAGTACAGAGGTTTTTTTTTTAATTTTATTTTTTATTCTAATTTTTAATTTTAATTTTTTTATATTTTTCAAAATTTTAGATCTTTATTGGAGACTTATTGGCCAGTTCATACACCCATTTCTCTAATGTTTTCACAAATGCCAACATCGAACAACTACGTTTCAAGAATCGCCTCAAGGTTGTACAAAAACTTGAAGAATGTCAAATGCGTTCAATTGTTAGAAGTGTTGGTTGTGATTGTAGATTAACTGAAGAGGAACTTCGAATGTTATATAATGCTGTTAAGGTTTCTTATTTTTATATTTTTTGGGTAGATAAATTTTTTTCCTTTTTTAGGAAGAACACTTACTTTCGTGGCGTGCTCGTCTTTCAACTACAAGTTATTTAAGAACAACACGTGGAATAGTGGAACGGTAACTTTATGTCTTTCCTAAACTTGTTTTCCGGAAAAACTGTTTTAGAGTTCATATTAATTTTTATAAACATTTTCCGGAAAAGTTACAGTTTTTGTGTTTTTGATGTTTTTTAAGTTCTTTCCATTATTTTAAAGTTTATTTTATAAATAAACTTGTTTTCCGGAAAAACTTGTTTTTTATTTTTTTTTAATTATTTTCAAAATTAAAAATATTATTTTTAAGCCCCCGTCAATTCCAATATATGCATTCACAATACAGATTGGATTTTGAATTATTTTCACTTATTTTGGGAAAATCATTGCCATGGCAGCCTGCTGATATTTTCTTTGTTCGTGCATTTCGTGTTGGTAGTTTATTTTTTAGATTTTAAATTTTTAAAGAGAAATTTTTTTGAATTTTATTTTTAATAAATTTTAGCTTTTGGATGTAAACATGACGGGTATTTTGACATTCCGTGATTTGGCCTGTTTTTTGAGCACATTGTTGCGTGATGAACCTACTGAAAAATTGACTTTGCTTTATAGGTTGGTATTTAATTTATTTTAAAAATATTTAAAATAAATTTTTAATTAAATCTTAAAGGTGTCATATTCCTCCAGCATTTAATATGTCTGACTTGGACGAAATTATTTCAAATTCTGCTGCTGACGCTGCTTCGAATGACGGTTTGTTTTGATGTTTTTTTTTATTATTTTGACATGTTTTCCGGAAAACGAATATTTCAAACTTTTGTTTTGCTAGTTTATTTTTTTCCGGAAAACATTTTAAGTTTTCGTATGACGAATCTTCCGGAAAACTTACAGTCACGAACTTTGTTTTTATTATTGATTGTTTTCCGGAAAACTTGTTGTTATGTGTTTTAGTTCTCAATGTTTATAGAAATTTTATTTTTTTTTTAACCAAACATTCTTCAATAAACATTTAAATTCTTTTTTTAGCCAAAGAAGATGAAACATGTTTTGAAGCAGGAGATCTTGGAAGTGATAATGTTGCAACACCTGCAAGAACTGATGATGAAGCAACAAAAGAAAATGAAGAAAATACAAATAATAACAACAAAAATTTAAAAGAAGAAAAAGAAGAGAAGAAAATGACTGATGAACTTGTTAAAATTAGTGTTAGTTCTTCTCTCCCAATTTTGGATAATCAACGATTGTCTTCATCGTCTTCATCATTTTCTCTTGGAACAACTTTATCAATTGTAGATTTTTTTAAATATTTTTTAAATTTATTTTTTGATTTTTTAATAAATTTAGGCAAGTACAAATCTTCATTTTAACAATACAAAAATACCAAAACAACAACATCAAGATGAAGAAGAAAATATAAAATGGTTTCCATTAAATAAAGAAGAAAATACAAAAAATCAAAAAATAAATAATAGAAGACCATCAATAAATCAAAAACAAATTATAATAACAAGTGCATCATCTCCTTCAATTTCTACATTTACTGGATTAACAACTGAAGATAATAATAATACTCTTTTACGTTCAATGACTATAACTGATGAAACTTTTACGGAAGAAGAAAGTCGTAGCGAATTTAGTGGTAAGAGAATATTCTGCTTTATTTTCCGGAAAATAATTATTTTTCATTTTTAGAATTTTCTCTATTAAACACGGACAACAACTCTCGTCTTCAGCAACGTCAAAAACTTTTAGACGAAAACGGAAGCAAAACAACAAATACATGCAATACAAAAGTTAAGCCGGAAAGAAGACCATTATTAACTCAACTTGAGCATATTAATCAGGTAATGTTTTTAATAATGTTTTAATTTTTGTATAAAATTGCAACTTGTTTTCCATTAAACAAGTTTATTTGCTTTTTTGTATTTTCCGTAAAGCAAGTTTATTTTACAACAGTTTTACAATTACATGTTTCTAACTTTAATTTTCCGTAAAACAAGTTTATTTTAAAGTTTCACGTTTATTCGAATATTTTTAGTTTATTAGAAACTTTTCCTGAAAACAAGTTTATTTTTAAACTTGTTTATAAATACATGTTTTTAACTATAACTTTTCCGGAAAACAAGTTTACTTTTCTATCTTCAATAAATAAACTTGAAACTTTATTTTTCATGTTTCAGATTCAATTTATCCAATTCTGGAAAACTGTCTATGATATGGTTGGAAGCATGACTGTTAGCAATGATTATTCTTCTCCTTCAACATCCTTTTTACCTATAGAAACTGGTTCATTTCTTTTACCTCCAAATTCTCAAGAAGAGGATGCAAATTTATTTAATTCATTAGCTTTTGCGGGTACTTTATTGTTGCAATTGGGAGATGCAAATCGAAGTCATCGGTTAATTGGAAAAAATTTTTAGATTTTATTTTACAATAAATTTTTTAGAGAGCAAGTAGAACGTCAAATTGTTGAAGCGCTAGGTGAAGATGCTAAGGCAACAATGGCTGCTGCAATGGATTTGGCTGGAAATGAAGATTCTTCGCCAAATGGAAAGAAACCTGGGGATTTGGATTCTTGGTTTAATTTATTAAAAATTTTCAATAAAAAATTTATTTGTTTAAAGTATTAAAGACGGCGATTGGCGTTTAAGTCTTCAACAAATTATTGCTACCGTTTTGGCACAACCATCACTTGCAACATTTTTTGAAGGAAAATATCCTTTGTTACTCAAAGGATCTCAAAGGCAACCATCTTCACCTACTTGCAGTGCACATACACCTTCAGCATCTTCTCCTATAAAAACAACACCATATATATAATTTAAAGTAAATTTTATCTTTAAAATTTTTTTAAATTTTATTTTTATTTTATTTAATTCTTTTTATCGTTATTAGCTTTTATTTTTTCTTCACTTATATTTTTTCTTCATTTGCTGCTTCTCTCTTCCATCATATAAATAGTTGCCTTGCAATGATTTCTTCAAAAATCTGCCTTAAATTAAATCATATCAACCAACAACTTTTTCTGGAAGACAACATTTTTTTTCCTTCTGTCTAAACTTCACTTTTTCTCATGGGAACGCAATCAGAACTTAAACCAAAATATATATATTTTACAAAATGTCTGCCTTGCAATTGTATGTATATTTTATTTTAAATTTATTTTTTTTTCTAAAATTAACATGTTTGTCTTTTATGTTTTTCGTTGTTAGATAATTGTAAAACGTTTGTTCACAAAACTAAGTTGTAATTTGTTTTACAAATCTATAAATATATTTTGTAAAAATTCCGGCAAATCAGAATTTTATTTTTTTTTCTGTTTGTCTTTTCTCCGGAAAGATTTGTATTTTGTCTTTCCACGTCTTCTGTAATCTTTCCGGAAATATCAGAATTATTTATATTTTCTTTGGTTTTATATTTCCGGAATTAACTTCTAACATGAACACAACGTCTAATTTTTGTATTTTTGCCTTATACTTGTTTATCTTATGCGTGTATTGCCTCATCTAATATTTTTAAATTTTTTCTATTTCATTTAAATCATTCTTAAACTTTTCAGCTATATTTACTTTTTTTACAAATATTTTTTTCGAACCAAAAAATTGTTTAGTATTTTTTAAATTTTTAATAAATTATTTTAAATCAAAAATTTTTATTTTTTAATTAGGAAAATAGTTTTTTAGTTAATTAAATTTTTGGTTTGGCTTGAAAATTAATTTTTCAGGTTTATTAAAAATTAATTTTTAATTTTAATTATTTTATTTTCAGATCAATAATTATTAAAACAGTTATTTTCACTATTCTGGTTGAAAACAACGGTCAATCACTCATTTTTTCAATGGATTGACTTAAAGGACCACACAAAAACAAGCATATGCTTCTATTGGTGGTTGCAGGCTATTTGACTCATTAAGGTGGATTTATTAAAATTGTTTTGTTTTTAAGTAATTTGTTTTAAATAAATTCTGATTTTTTTATGGTTGCAACTTTTTGCAAATTGTAAAATGTTTTACAATTGAACAAACTTTTATTTTCTGACGCATTTCATGATTTTTAAAAACTTTATTCACTTGCATTTTATATGATTTGTAAAACTTTTTACAATTTGTAAAAAGTTTATTTAATTTTACAATTTCAATTTAAAACATTTTTCTTTTATATAATTTTCTTCAAATGCCCAGTATTAATCAAAACAAAAATAAAAACAACAATAAACAAAAGCAACAACTTTCTCGAATTTCTTCACTTGGATTATTATTTCCTCAATCTTCAACCCAACATCTTTCTGTTCATCGAGGCAGTAGTTTTGTTAATTTACCTCCTCCATCAAGAATTGAACAAAATGGTGAATTTTTTTTTTATTTTTTTTGTTTAATTTTTTTATTTGTTTGTTCTTTTTGTAATTTGTTCTTAATATTGGAGCAGATTAATTTAACCGGAAACGTAAAAGTAATTAATGCACAAAAAGTTTGGGTTGTCATGGCATTATATTTAATTTTTTGGTGTCTAGTACTTTATTCTTTTCTTGCTCCTTTTTTGTTCCTTTATTTTTTTCCTATTGTTGGGTCATTCGTGAAAATTAAATATTAGTTTTTTTAATTAAAAGTTAAAAATAAAAGAAAAGAATGTCGTCAGTGTTTGTAAGCCAACTAGTATAACTTTGTACTTTTCCTTGTTCTTCTAATTTTTTTATTTTTTATTCCTCTAATAATTTAATTATTTTTAGCTCTCCCTTTATTATGCACCCGCGTCAACAGTGATAAATTTGTAAATCACATGAGCAGTTCACCTCCTCCTTTCAATACTAATCCTTCACCTTCTCAAGATAAGCAACAAGAACAACATCAACATTATCAAAAAAAGCAAAAACAAAAGCGTCGGCCCTCTTCTGTCAGTGGAAGTATTAATGCTCATGCAGTTGTGCGTCATGCTCCAATGTAGGTTTTACGTTTTTATAATTTTGTATTTTTAATGATTTTTATTTTTTAATTCCGATTTTTGTATTTTTATTATTTTTTCTTTTAATTCTGATTTTGTATTTTTAATGATTTTTGTATTTTTTCCTTTTTTAATTTTTTTTTCTTATCTTTTCAATTCTGATTTTGTATTTTTAGTATTTTAATTTTGGTTTTTTTAAATTTTAATTTTTGTATTTTTAACATTTTTCCTTTTCATAATTCGATTTTTATTTTCTTTTTTTTTATCCTAATTTTTATTTTTATTCTAGTTTTTATTTCTTTCTATCAAATCAATTTTTTAGCTAATTGATCATTTTTACACTTTAAAAAATATTTAGAATTAACTCATCATTTTTAAGATTATTTTGTTTATATCTTTAATAATTCTTTTCATAATATTCTCCATTCGCGTTAGTCTTTAAAAATAAGAATTCAAAAAAATGATGAAACAGCTGTTTCTTTTTTTGTTATTAAAAATTTATTTTTCTATAATAGCTGAGAAAATTATTTTAGAAATACTTTTTGGCAAAAACACGGAAATTTAATATAATTTTAGTACGAAAATACAAGAACCTTAAAATACAAAAAAAGGATTATTCAGAAACACAAAAACCAGAATTAAAATTAAAATACAAACACAAGAACTATTCAAAAACACAAAACAGAATTACTTTTACAAAAATACAAAAACCAGAATTAAAATTAAATTACAAAAACAAATTAAAATTCATTTTTTTAAATTAAATTTTTTGTATTTTCATTTTTCATGTATTTTCTTTTTATAATATTCTCATCCTTTTGTAGGCTTTTCCCCCTTTCATTTAAATAATGTTTTTTTTTTCACTTTTCATATTACTCTTGTTTATTTCCACATCAGCACGCGCACTAATCCTTCCTAATCCAATTTTTGTTTCTATTTCAACTTGGACAGGAAAAAAAAATATATTTTTTAGTTATTTATTTATAAAAAAGCTAGTAGGCTATTTTATTTTTATAAAAGGGCAAAAATGGTAAAGGGTTTTTAGTAGACCTTCATTCATACTTTTGGCCATAACTTTTGTTTTAGTGAACCAAAAATTATGAAATTTTGGATAACATTAGGGAATAAGTTGATAATGTTTATTAATTAATTTTAAAACTCTGAGGGCTTATTTGACTTTTTTATGAATTTAAAGGTAAAAATATAGACTAGGGGATGGCTGTTTAAATTTTACTATAACTTTTATTTCCTTGGATCTAAAAATCTGAAATTTTGGAATTTATTAGACATACCTTTTGATTATCTACCTTCAAAATTTCGAGACTATATTTTCTCTTTTTGGATATTTTAGAATAAAAAATTTTTATTTTTTGTCCATTTTTTTCCAAAATTTTTTCAAATCCTTTTTCTTTCTTTTTTCTTTAAAATTTTTTTTGAACCCTTATAAAATAAAACAATTCTCTAAAAATATTATTAATATGAAGCCAAAGTTTTATGCAATTTTTTTCCATTAAATTACCATTTTTGCCTTTGTGCCATATCATTTACATCAGAAATAGACCACTCTGCCAAGCATTATTTTTTATTCTTTCCTTTTTTTAATTTTCAATTACATAAAAAGGTCTGACAGCCCTTTAAAAAATAATATATATCCATTCATTCATATCCTTTATTATTTTTTTAGTTTTTTAGAGTTTTTAGAACGGTGACAAAAATATTTTAACTTTTTTATTTTTACCTTGAATATTTTAAAATTTTTAAATATTTTTTTAAATCTTTTTTTTTTTAACTTCTCTTTATTTTCCCCATGTTTAATTTTTTAAAAATTTTATTTTAATGTTTTTTTTATTTTCTAATATTTTTTTAATTTTTAAATAGATTTTCCAAATATTTTTTTCTATTTATTTTTTATTTTATTTTTTTACTTTTAATATTTAATTTTTAAATTTTTAAATTAAACTTAAAAAATCTATTTTTTTTCTAAATTTTATTTGTGGATTTTTTTTAATTTTATTATTTTTTAATTTCCATTATTTTAGCTTAAACCAAATCATCCAATTTTTAAAATTTTTTTTTATTAAATTTTTATCTTTTACTTTTTTCACATTTTTTTCATTTTTTTATGTTCACAGATTAATATTTTTGCGGATTAACAAGCCATTCAATTAAAATGATTTTTTTATTTTTTTAATATATCTTAAAATAAAGTGAAGCGCTTTAGTGCCTAAAAAAATTTTTTTTTTTAATTTTTTAAATTTTTTAGAAGCTTATCTTTTTTTTTCTTTTTTTTCTTTAATTTTTGCCTTTTATTAATTTAATTTTCTTAATTTTTATTTAATTTTTTAAATATTTCTCCTCTGTTTTATTTTTTAAAAAAATTTTAATTTTTTCTAGGCGTCAGTTCTCAACTTCCTCTTCTCCTTCCACTTCACAACAAGAATTTATTAAACCGTTTGAAATGTCTTTACAATTTTCTCCTTCTTCTAAAAATAATGATGATTCAATAACTTCAAATTTAGAAAAAAATTTAGAAGAAAAAGAAGAAAAAGAAAAATTAAATCAATCCTCAAGTCGTTCACGTCTACACCCAACAGATTTAATACCTTCACAAAAAAATTTAATTGAAAAAGAAAATTTATTAAATGAAGAAGAAAATGTTTTAATTGATTGCAGCATTAAAGAAGGAACAAGTTTTATTCAACAAGAATTGGTTGAAAGAAAAGTTTCTAATTCTTTGGATGTTGAAGCAGGAGGAGGACATCCACGGGGTAAGTTTTAATTGATTAAAAAATTAAAATTAATAAAATACAGAAAATTAATAAAACACAATAATTCTGAAGTTAATAGATACAAAAAATTGTGTTTTTGTTAAATTCAAAAAAAAACAAGAATTTATTAAACCGTTTGAAATGTCTTTACAATTTTCTCCTTCTTAAGGATACAATTCTTTTTGTAATTGCTAAAAATACAAATAATTCGGTTTTATTAATTTAACTTAAAACTACAAATAATTCTGGTTTTTGTAAAAACAAAAAATACAATTTTTACAAATACATAAATAATTCTGATTTTTGTAAAAACAAAAAATACAATAATTTTGTTTTATTAACAGAAAATACAGAAAATTGTGTTTTGTTTAAATTCAAATATTTTTTTTTAAATTAAAATTACATTTTTATTAGTTCGTGCAAGCACAGGCGCAGCAGCATCAGCTATCGATCGTCGAAGCATCTCTCAACATCATCAATTACAAGAGAAAGCATCGCTTAAAAGCAGCTTAAAAATAGAGGTGTTTTTGGAAATATTTTTTAATTAAGAAAATGTGTTTTTTTAAAGGATACAATTCTTCGATTAAATATTGGAGGAAGTTCTTATCGAATTAGAACCAGAAGCATTTTGAAACATGGAGCTGATACATTACTTGGACGGTGAATTATTTTTTCGATTTATTTTTTTTTATTAATTTTTTTATTTATTTTTTCAAGATTTATTCGAATGGATGAACAACACAGAAGAGCCTGGGCTGATGCTTATTTTGAAGAGGAAAGTGAATATTTCTTTGAACGTGTTCCAAGGTGTTTTTCAATTTAATTTTGATTTTTTAAATTTATTTTTATAGATATTTTGATCCTGTCTATGATTTTTATGCTTCTGGAAAATTACATGTGCCAAAAGATTTATGTTTTGACAAGTTTATGGCTGAGGTGTGTTTTTAAATTAATTAAAATAAACTTGGAAAGAAATTATAAAAATAAACTTGAATCCAAACATCTAAAATAAACCTTAATTTTAATATTTAAATAAACTTGAATCCGAATGTTTAAAGTAAACTTTAAAATAAATATTTTAACAAACCTGAATCCAAACATCTAATTAAACTAGGATCTAAACTTTTAAATAAACTTTAAAATTAAATAAACTTGAATCTGAACATTTAAAATAAATCAAAACAAGTTTATTTTCTTTAATGTTTGAATTAAATTCTGATTTCTTTTAAAACTTTGTTTCTTAATTCTTTTATTTCAGCTTCGTTTTTGGTCTGTTTCAAAAGCAAAAGTAGACGACTGCTGTTCACCTTTCGCCCAATATTATTTGTACAAAAAGACTAAGAATATGGACACTCCGGTGTGGTTTTTTTGAATTTTATATTTTTTTTAATTTTAAAAATATTTTTTATTACCCAAAATTCTCTCTTTAATTATTAGGATGATGACCTTCCAGGCTTTCTTAAGCGCAAAACTTTTGACCCAGAAAGTTTTTTTTCTCTGATTATTTTTTTTAAAACTAACATCTTCCCGAATAATTTTAATTTTTAACTATTTTTCCTTTTTTTCAAAAAAAAATTTTTTTTATTAACAAAATTTTTTTTAATTTTTTGCCCTTATTTTTTTTCTTGATTAGAAGCTTCCTTTCCCCTAAAAAATATTTTTTTACTAAAATGTTTAAAAAAATCTAACAATTTTTTTTTGAATTTTTTTGGCTTTTATATTTATTTAAAATTTAAAAAAAATTTTTATTTTTTTAAATTTTTTTAGGAAAAGGACCATTTTATAGGCCTTCGTTGTGCTAAAATACGTCGACGTTTATGGCTTATACTTGAAGGTAAAAAATTATTTTTTTAATTATTTTTTTATATATTTTTTATTAATTTTTTTAAAGGCCATTCAAATTCCAAATGGTGGAAATTTTTTGAAATAACTTCTACTTCCTTTGTGGTTCTTTCAATAACAGCCCTCATTTTGGCTAGTATGCCTGAATTTCAAGTGCCAGATACTTCAAATCAACAAAATATAATGTAAATAAATTATTAAAATTAATTTAAATAAATTAATTAAAAATAATTTAAAAATTTTTTTTTAATTTTTGAAATATTTTTTAAAAATTTTTATAAAATTTTTCAGGTCTCTTGGAAAAAACCCAACAAATCCAACATACCCAAAAGTCACTGGCTTCACTATTTCTACAACAACAGTAAAATCAGAAATTAAATAAAACTTCACAATTGTTTTTATTAAGGTTGTAAAGGATGGGGAAGAACATCGTGTTGAGATGGTTGAACATCCTGTGTTTAATTATGTTGAGAATATATGTGGTAAACTTTTTAATTTAATTAAAAAAGAAACTTGAATTTGAACATTTTAATAAACTTGAATCTAAACAAGAAAATAAACTTGAATACAAACATTAAATAAATATAAAACATCCAAAAACATTTTAACTAATTAAATCTGAATTAAACATAAATAAACTTGGATTTAAACATCCAAGTTTATTAAATATAAATAACTAAACTTGAATCTAAACACTAAAATCTAAACACTTAAAAACAAACTTTTTTAAAACTTAAAACAAGTTTATTTTTTTTTTCAGTTATCTACTTTACACTGGAATATTTGTTGCGCCTTTGGGTGGCTCCTATAAAGGTTTAAAAAAAATTTTTTAAATTTAAATGTTTCTTTTTAATATTTTTCTAGTCACAATTCGTAAAAGAATTTCTTAATATAATTGATCTTCTTGCCATTGCCCCCTTTCTCTTCGAACTTTTGCTTATTTTTGTAAGATTTTTAATTAAAAAAATAATTTTAAATTAATTTTTTCTTCAGATAGGCATTCGTGGGGATAATATTAGAAAAGTTCGGTATGTTTTAAAAATTTTTTACTGATTAAAAAATAATTTTTTTTTCAGCTGGGCTTTTCTCACAGTTCGTCTTTTACGGGTACTCAGAGTTGTCAGAATTGCAAAACTTGGCAGATTTTCCCCTGGTAAAATTTATTAAACTTGTTTAAATAATTTTAAATTAATTGTTTTTAAAGGCTTGGCCAACTTTGCTTTGACGCTTCAACGAAGCAAAAAACAAATGCAAATGGTGGCAATTGTGTTGCTTACTGGTGGGTAAATATAATTTAATAAAATAAACTTGGATCTAAACATTAAAATAAACGAAAATAAACTTGGATCTGAACATTAAATAAACTTGAAAATAAATTTGGATCCGAACATTTAAATAAACTTGAATCTGAACATTAAATAAACTTGAAAATAAACTTGGATCCGAACATTTAAATAAACTTGAATCTGAACATTAAATAAACTTGAAAATAAACTTGGATCCAAACATTAAAATAAACTTGAATCTGAACATTAAATAAACTTGAAAATAAACTTGGATCCGAACATTTAAATAAACTTGAATCTGAACATTAAATAAACTTGAAAATAAACTTGAATCTGAACATTAAATAAACTTGGAAATAAACTTGGATCCAAACATTAAAATAATTAAACATTAATATTACTGCACCACTTATGTTGTCACTATGGTTCTGTGTTACAGTGCTTGATTTTGAACGGGGTTGTTGTAGGTTCGAGTCCTATGTTTTATTTCTAATCTATTTTTGTATTTTATTGAGATAAAATCATTTTAAAAAATTTTTTACAAGTAAAAAAATATTTTTAAATTTTTTAAAATCAATAAACATTTTTAGTTATCATTTTCTTCTCTACCCTCGTTTATTTTATGGAGAAAGACGAACCAAACACTACATTCACATCTATTCCTGCAGCTTTTTGGTGGTATGTATAAATTTAATTTAAAAAAATTAATTTTTAATTTATTTCAGGTGCCTTTTCTCTCAAACAAAATGGGTGCCTCAAACTGCATGTAAATTTTTTTTTAAATTTTCGTGGAAATAATTGTAATTTTTTTTTAATTTTTTTTAGCTGGCAAAATTGTTGGTGGTGGTGCAATCACTTGTGGTGTTTTGGTGCTGGCTTTGCCTATTGCTATTTTGGTGAAAAATTTTTTTAAGATTAAAAATAAAGCTGGGGCAGGGGGATAAGCGAATGCGGTTCAGCCCTGGGGTCTTTTTTGTCCCATAACTTTTTCGGTTTTCAACCTTTTCGAATGGTTTTGATACCAAACGAAAGCTCTAAATGTGAAGATTATTTTTTTAAAGAGGTTAATCAGATCCGTCCATTTATTTAAAAGATATGAGGAAATAAAGACCGTGTTCGAGTCCCGGCACCTTTTTTTGGCCTTAACATTTTAGTTTTTCTACCAAGCCGTCCAATTTATATATCAATCGAAAGCTCCCGATAAGGAGGTTATTTATTTAATATATCCGTTCAGCTCCGATCCTTTAATAAAAAGGTATAGCCTAGTAAACATAGAAAATCACGATTTTTCGCATTTATCCTCCTGTAACTTCTCATAGGGTGGTCAGATCAGATTGGTCCCTTCAGATAAAATAATCCTCACACCCAGGGCTATCGAATGGTATAGGATTTATTCGTAATAATTGGAAATTGATAAAGATATGTCCCAAAAAATATTTTGGGTTCCGGTGTTCGAGTCCCGGTTTGATTATAACTTTTTTATTTCTTGACTGATACGAACAATTTATTTATCATTCGATAGCCCCCGATAAGGAGATTATTTATTTAATAGATCCAATCATATCCGATCCTTCCTTAAAAAGATATAATCCATTAAACATAGAAAATCACGATTTTTCGCACTTATCCTCCTGTAACTTTCCACAGAGTGGTCAGATCAGATTGGTCCTTTTGGATTAAATAATAAAAAAAATCCAGAGCTATCGATTGGTATAAGATTTATTCATATCGGTTGAAAATTAAAAAAGTTATGGCCAAAAAAAGATTTTGGGTTCCGGTGTTGGAGTCCCCAAGTTTTCTTTTGCCCATAACTTTTTATTTCTTTAAATAACTTTCCATTTTAAGGTCAACAACTTCATGCAAGTGGTTCGGCTACGAGAAGAGAAACTAGTTCGGCAACAATACTACGTAACAAACACAGCAAGTGGTGGTTCAGTTGTTACTGGTGGTGAACATAGAGTTTAAAGAACGAAGTTTTTTATTTAGATTTTTAATAGACATTCCATGATTTTGTTTTTAAAATTTTGTCCTAAATAAATAGTGCATTTAGAGAAAAAAATTAAATATAAAACGACAAAATGTCTCATTTCCCTGTAAACGACAAAATGCCTCTTTTCCTTTAAACGACAAAATGCCAGTTTTCATTGAAACGTCAAAATGCAAGATTTTCTTTAGATAACAAAACGCCAGATGTTCCTTTAATAAACTATCAAAACTCTCGATATAATTTTACCCTCTATATAGTAAACTAAAGTAAACTCTCGCTATAATAACCCTCTATATAATAAACTCACTAAACAACTTTCAAACTCCCTCTATAATATTACCCTCTATATAATAAACTAAAGTAAACTCTCGCTATAATAACCCTCTATATAATAAACTACTAAACAACTTTCAAACTCCCTCTATAATATTACCCTCTATATAATAAACTAAAGTAAACTCTCGCTATAATAACCCTCTATATAATAAACTACTAAACAACTTTCAAACTCCCTCTATAATATTACCCTCTATATAATAAACTAAAGTAAACTCTCGCTATAATAACCCTCTATATAATAAACTACTAAACAACTTTCAAACTCCCTCTATAATATTACCCTCTATATAATAAACTAAAGTAAACTCCCTCTATAATATTTCCCTCTATATAATAAACTTTCAAACTCCCTCTATAATAAAACGACAAAATGTCAGTTTTGCTTAAACGACAAGCTTTTGCTTAAACGATTGCGCTATACAAGACAAAATGCCAGTTTTGCTATTTTAAAAAATCAATAAATCGATTTTTTTTAAATTGTAAAAGCTAAATCCAACAATTAAAACAAAAATAAATATATTTCTTTCTTTAAGCCTTCTTTCCTTGTTGTCGTAACAAATATGCTCTTAAACTAAGTTGCCGATCACGGAAAGATCGATGTCGATTTTTGCCACGCAGTTTGTGTTGCACCATTTTGAAGTTTTTGCGTTTTGCCAGCTCTCTGTTAGTTCTACCAACGTGGGGTCCCTTTAAAAATTAATTTTAAAGGTAAAAATGGCCTTAAAACCCTAAAATAAATTCTAAAAAAATTTAGGAACCCTTAGAAAGGGTTTAAATAATTTTTAATTAATCTAGAAACCCAAAGAAAAAATAAATACCCGGAGCGGATTCGAACCATGGACCTTTACACCAGAGGCGAACACCCTAACCATTACACCAACACTACTATATAATCAATTACTTATAAAACTTATATTAAACTTAAAATTAAATACCCTCTTCTTTGGTTTAGCATAAGTTGTTGCTCTATCCTCTCTGCCTGATCGAACTTGTTCCATTCGTTCTTCTTTTGTTTGTTTGCGCTTTTTGCTAAAATGTTCGATATTTTTAAGACGTGGTAGACCGTCTAATGCTGTAGAGGATTCTTCGGCTTTTTCGTCTTCTTCCTTTGAATTTTCTTCCATTTCTTCTTCATCATTTTCTTCAGTCTAAAGATAATTAAATTAATTGTTGAACTGAACTTAGCCTAAACAGGAAACCAGATAGCTGAGAAACCAGGAAACAAACTGGATCAACTCGAGAAAAGTTGCGGGGAAGTTCGTGGATTCGAACCACGAACGTTTTTGTATTGATGGCTAAACAAGAAAATCATTTGGATCAGTTAAAGATTCACTTTTTAATCTAAATCCTAGGCAGGATGTCTAACAATAAGTTAATCCCCTTTTGACTTGAAGCAAAAAATTTTGAAAGGGAAATTTTTAGACCGATAATCCCAGGACTCTAAAAGTATTTGGATCTAAACTTATAAAAGACACTAAAGTAGTTAAATTTAAAAATAAAAACCGTGTCATCATCGTCCTCCATTGATTCATCAGCAGCTGCTTCATCCTCCGCTTCCTCCTCGTCAGCTTCCTCCTCTTCTTCATCTAATCGTTTTTGTTTTGGTGGTGGTCGTCCTCTGTCTTTGTGATGCAATAAATGAGGTTTTTTGGAGCGTAGAAGGACAATTAATGAATGGGCAGCGACAGAAACGTTCTTGTTGCGAATGTGCTTATACTAAAAAAAAGTTAAAAATAAAAATTGAAAGAAAATTAAAAGAATTAAAATCGATTTTGGAACCACAAGTTTAGTAACTAGGCCTCTTTTTTGGCCCATAACTTTTTTAAACCACATCCCAAACGGACAAGTTATATACCATTAGAGAGCTCTGGATGTGTAGATTCTTTTTTGTAAAAAGGATCAACCCGGTACAAGTAATCCATAAAGAGTTAGAAGCGAAAAAGTACAGACAATCGTGATTTTTCATGCTTATTTGACTGTAACATTTTAAGGAAAGTTGGAAAGGACCAGTTCTATTAAGAAAAAGAATCTGCAAATTCAGGGCTTTCGAATGATATATGACTCATACGGAAGGATTTAAAAATGGAAAAGTTGTGGGCCAAGAAAAAGTGACAAGGAGGAGCACCAGGGACGTCAACTCTTCTTTCGCCCATAACTTCTTTAAACTTTAGCCCAAAGAGACAAGTCATATATCAATAGAGAGCTATGGATATGTAGATTCTTTTTGTTCAAGGGAATAACACGGTCAAAGCATTGTGAAAAAAGTTAAAGGCGAAAAAGTACGAACAATCGTGATTTTTCAAGTTTGTTTAGTCGTAACTTATTTCTGAAAGTTAGGAAAAATTAGTCTTTTAAGGAAAAAGAATCTGCAGATCAAGGGCTTTCAAATGATATATGATTCACATGGAAAGACTAAAAAATGAAAAAGTTATGGGCCAAGAAAAAGAGACAGAGGAGCACCAAGTATCTTTTTTGATCCATAACTTTTTATGGAACGTTTCGAAAACTCAGTCCTGTAAAGACAAAGAATCTACAGATTCAGGGCTTTCGAATGATATATGACTTATAAGGATAGACTGAAAAATAAAAATAAAATTTATGGCCCAAGAGACTTGGATTACCAGGGACAACCCAATAATTTTAATAAAAAATAAAATTAAAAAGAAACCTCAGCCAAATCTCTAACCATCCCTTCATTTGCAGCATCTGGACAGTTTGCATAAATCTCTCTAATAGTGTTCAGTCCAACAGTTATTGCTTCTTCAGAATTTCGATCGGTGACAAAATTTTGGGCGATGACTCTGACCTATAAAAATTTAAAAATAAATAAATATTTAAATTTTAAAAATAAACCAATTGTTCAACAATATCAGAAGGCACAAATTCATGACATGCCTGTGCTGCATATAATAATAAACGAGTAACTTCTTTTTGTTTGGGCTGTAAATAACGATGTAAATATGAATAGAAGCCAAGAGTTTGTAATTTATGAATTCCAATGACTCTAGCACAGAGAGAAATTTGTAAAAGTCTAAAAAATAAATTTAAATATTTTTAAAAATATTTTAAAAAATATTTTAAAAAGAAAATAAATTAAATAGAAGCATTTTAAAAATATATGCCGCTAACAGGGATCGAACCTGTGACCTTGGGCTTATTAGACCCACGCTCTAACCGGCTGAGCTATAGCGGCAGATAAAAGAAATAAAATATTTAGGTATTAGTATTTGAGGAAAAAAAATAAATAAAAATAGAAAAACCTTAAAAACAAACTTAAATAAAATAACGACTGTTTGAACTTAAAAACACGTAACTTTTTGGAGAATAGTCGGAATTGAACAGTTCCTTTTTTAAAAGATTTGCAATATTCGATTGATATAAGATTTATTCGAAAAGATGGAAACCAAAAAAGTTATGGACCGAGAAAGAAATTAAAAATAATTGACGAAAGAGGGCCAAGAGAAGAGGGCCCAGGCATTTCCTCTTTTTGATGTCAGAAAAAATGTCCAGGGACTCAACCTGGCTGCTTCGTAAAACAAAAATTAAATTAAAAACAAACCAACCTAACAACATATTTCTCATTCCTTCTATGCCCAACCAAAAGTCCAAAAAGTCGATCAGAAAATTTTTGAGGGTCATAAATTGATCTAATTGCTTCCAAATTGCATTGTGAACGTGTTAATTTATCTCCTCTTTTTGTTGCTTTTTTATCTCGTCCAGCCCTCTTTTTGGCTTCTTCTAATTGTTTTTTGCGTTTTCTTGTTTTCTTTGTGTATTTGTGTTGTTGCATTAATTCCCGAAGGGGTCTGGAAAAAAGAAAAAAATTAAAAAAGTACAACAAAAAATCATAATCTGGAAGTAAAATTCAGAACGATGTCTTAAACCGTCCGGAGAATTATCGGAAAAATCCCAAGAAAATTTCAAAATAAAACCAGGAAAAAATCTGAAAAATATTTGAAGAAACCGGCAAGACTAGAAAAGTCAAAAAATCACTGAAAACTGTCAGAAAAAGTCAGAAGATACCGAAAAGAAGTCAAAAATTTTAAAATACAGAAAATAGGACAAAATAAAAAATCATACTTGTTTTTGGTGTCAATTTCACTGTCATCGCTGCTATCACTTTCCTCGTCTTCTCCTTGTTCATTTTTTGTAGAACCGAGGAAGAAACGCATTGCACAAATCTAAAAAAAATTTTTTAAATTAATTCTAAAAATTCTAAAAAAACCTGCATTCTCTGTATTTTATCAAAAAATACACATTCAGCCAAAGCATTCGCAACTTTTTCATCTTGCCAAAATTGTTTGAGATAAGCATGAATTAAAACCATTTGAGCAACTCTAGCACAAATAAGGTCATTCTCAGCGTTTTGAAGTAAAGCAAAAAGTTTTTGTTTGAGAAGGGAGGAATCCTGAAAAAATTTAAAAAAAATTAATTTAAAAAATGATTAAAAGGAAATTTTTTGGGAAGCAAAAATTTCAAAAATTTTTGAAGTCAGGGGATTTTTAGATTTTTAAAAAATTTTGAAAAATTAAGGGGTTCTCTTGGTTCTAAGGGAAGATCATGAGTTTTTAATTTTAAAAAATTAACGAAATACAACCCAAAATACTTAAAATGTTAAAGGAAAAAATGACAAAAATAAGGACAAAGAGAACAAAAAATTCAAAGCCAAGAAAGAAAATTTCTAAAAATATTTCTGGCATCCCTCAGCATCCAAAAAAATAAAAAAAAATTAAATAAAACAATAATTAAAAAATTTATAAACCTTTCCACTAAATAACCTCTTTTGTTTCTTTCCAGTTTTGCCTCGTGTACAACAAGAACGGATAAACAGACATATTGAATTGATAATAAATTTTCTTTAAAAAAATAAGAAAAATTTTTTTAAATAAAAAATTAAACAAATCTAAACCTGAGGGCCTTGTCTTTATATTTCAACAATTTAACTAATAAATCCATAGAAATATTTAAATTAATTCTTTTATGCATTGTTAGACGCACTAGAGCAATTGTAAATTGTAACCGCAAATTTGAAGAAATTATAGAAGTGTGAGGGCCATTCAAATAATTAATTAATAATTCAACAAAAATTGGCGATTTGTCTAAAAGAAAAATTGTAAAAAAATTTTTTATTGATTTTTAATAAATTAAAATTTAATTTTGAACAAAAAAGGCGTTTTAAGTAAAATTTTGAATATTATGGTTAGGTTGGGTAAATAAATTTTTTAGAATTTTGAGGTCGTGGGTTCGAACCCGTTCAGGGTAATTTTATTCATTTTTGCTCAAAAATACTAAAATATGTATAGACAGCCTAAAAACTGTTATCAAAACTCCCCAAAAATTTTTTTGAAAAATATTTTCTAAATAAAAATAACCTAATGATTGATGGCTGCTTTTCAAAAAAGAAATAATCATATCATCCAAATTTGTAGAATTTTTGTCATTTGGCACAATTTTAATTAATTCTAATTGTTGTTGAAATTGTTGAAGTTTTTCTGTTGTTTCTTTTATTTCATCAGGAAACATTTTTGAATTTTTAAAAATCTAAATTTGTTGAAAATAAAATAATTAAAAATTAGAAAAGTGAAAAAAAGTGAAAAAAAAGTATTAAATGATTAAAAAATCAAGTTCAAAATGATAGAAATTTTTTAAAATATTTTTTGAAAATCTAGAAAAAAAATAAATCAACAAAAAAATTGATTAAATTTTAGCCATTGTTCTCATAAAGATTTTCTGATTCTTCCACACTAGTCCATCGCATGCTCTAAAAAATTAAATTAGTAAATAAATAATTGTAAAATCTAATAAAAAATAATTTAAAAAATCTAAAGAATCCAAAAATAATAGAATTAACATAAACAAAAATAAAAAATTGAGATAAACAGAAAAAAATAAATTACAGAGGGCGAAGGTTCGAACCCGGTTGGTGGTCGGAATTTTCAAATAAATTATATTTTGTTGTTTTTAATCATTTTAATTACCAAAAAATTTAAAAAATAAAGAAAATAATGAAAAAAATTTTTATAAACTTAAAAAGTCAAAAACTAGCAAAACATAAAATTTCACGGGACGAGGGTTCGAACCCGGTTGGTGGTCGACATTTTTGATAAATTAAATTTTGAATGTTTTTCTTACATTTTAATCCAAAAAAATTCCAAAAACTCTAAAAAAATAAATAAAATTTACATTAAGCTCCCTCTTCCTTGTACTCTTCCGGTAAATTGGCGTTGTGTTTGGTACAACATGGAATTTGCCAAATTTCCCTCTAAATTTGCTATAAGCCAGAATCATGTCAACAGAAGGAGAATCTTGCAGCCAAAAGAATTGGGTTCTTAAAGTGTTTAAAATTAATTTCTGTTAATAAAATAATTTAAAATTTAATTTTGAAACAAGAAATACTTAAAAAATAAAATTTAAAATATTTTAGTTAAGTGGAAAAATAAAAAAATTTTTAATTTTTAGGTCATGGGTTCGAACCCGTTCGGGGTAATTTAATTTATTTTTAAACAAAAAGCATTTTCTGAACAAAATTCCAATTCTCGTTCCATTTTGAAAACAAAAATATTTTTATTTTATTAAACCTCAATTTATTATGTAAATGTATCTGGTCAAGTCGCCGTTGTTCCCATTTTTCCCAATATTTCCAACCATCTCGTTCTGGATCCATATCCTCCAATTCCTAAATTTTTAAGTAATTAATAAGATCATTATTAAAAATCACAAATAAATTCAAAAAAAAAACCTTATTTGGCTCAATATCCAATTGAAATATCCAAGAAGGGTATTCAGAATTTGGGCGAATTTCTGGACCTGGAGAATCATCTAAAAAGAAAAATACATAAAATTAGAACACACAAAATTAGGAATGAGGTTTCCAAGGAAAATTGGCTGAGTTGGCATCACACTTTCGAGGTTACAGGTTCGAATCCGCTCTGGGGTTTTACTATATTTTTGGGACTCAAACGACTAAAATAATCAATCAAAAATGTTTGTTTTTAGTCTTAAAAATTTTTTTGAAAGAAATTCCTGTTAATAAAGTGAAAGTTCCTAAAAAACCTCAAAAAATTCTTTAAATCTAAAAAACAAAAATAAACCTTCATTTTTATAATTTACACAAACATATTTGCACAATTTTGCAGCATCTTCTTCAACATAACTTTCTTCTTGGTCTGCTGGAAGGGTTGTTCCTCCTCTTCCTTTAACGGCTGGTTTTGCAGCAAAATGTCTAGTTGAAGTAATTCCAAATAATTTAATATTGGGAAATAAAAGGCGTGAATAAATCTTTAAAAGTGAATATTCCATTCTAAAAAAATCTGATAAAAAAATAAATTAAACGGAAAATAAATAAATATTCAATTAAATTTAAACAAATAAATGAAATTAAAAAGAAAAATTTAAAAAATTTATTTTTTAAATTTACACCAAAAAAATGAGTAATAATAATAAAACAAAGCACTTTTAGAGTCTAGAGTTAGGCGAGATAGGAATTATAAAACTAAAAAATATTTTTTTATTACACACAAAAAGTCCGCAAAATATTGTCCGCAAATCAAAAAATTATTTGCGGACAGAACTTGCGGATTTTGTCAGAAACCCCTAAAAACACCAAAATCATTCCATTCTCGCCAAGCACTAAATAATATATTCAAATTTAAATACCTTTCCCTATAATATTCAATATTATGTAATTTATTTTTTATTTTTATTTAAACCTTTCGTTCCTCTCTATTTCTTCTCCAATTTGTCCAAATGTTTGCAAACCTCAGCAAAAATATCATCAACTTTTCCTTCAGCATTAATCTAAAAAATAAAAAGAAACTGATAGAAAAAAGTTTTTAAAAGAAAATTTTAAATAGTTGGTTAAGTGCAAAAATAAAAAATATTCAATTTACAGATCATGGGTTCGAACCCGTTCAGGGTAATTTAATTTATTTTTAATCAAAAAACATTTTTTGACAAAAGTTATTACCTTTTCTAATGAAATACTCAAAAAATTTAAAGAAAAAAGAGGAATTTCAGTGAGGGCATTAAGAGGAACTTATTAAAAATTAAAACTTAAAATCAAAAAAACCTTTGCCAATTTCCCTTTTCCATCATAATATTCCACAACAGGTTTGGTCGCATCATAAAAAGTATGCAAACGACTACGAATTGTCTCCTCATTATCGTCTTCTCTTCCACTAGTTTTTCCACGATGCATTAAACGCTTGACTAAAGTCTCTTCCACAGCATCAAAGAAAATAACCAAATGGCTTGGAGATAACTGAAAAACTTGAAATGAGACATGCAAATTTGAAAAAAATTAAGATGGACCGACCCACAGACTCAGAACAGAAAAACTTTGCCAGAAACATGACCTCTAATTAAGATGTATTTACTAGTGGATGGTTCCCAATCTATGAAAATGGAAAAAAAAAGTGAAGGAAGGAGATAATTTGCTTTCCTCTTAAAAAAGAAAGGTCTCCAAAAATAAGGAAGAGATGGAAGTGAACCCAACCAATGATAAAAGTGGAATACTTAATTTAGGACCGTCTAGTAACCATTCCCTAACTTATTGGATATTAAATTAAAAAAAAACCTTTTCTTCAAAACGTTTTCCTTGGTCAACATCTCTAGGATATCCATCAATTAAAAATCCTTTTGCCCCTCCTTCAATAGCTTTAAGCATTGCTTTCTCCACCAAATCCAGCACCAAATCCAATTCAACAAGTTTGCCAGCTTTGATGGTTTCAGAGAATTGTAATCCTAGAGGAGAGCCTGAAGCAACTTCTGCACGAAGTAAATCGCCAGAACTGTGAAAATTAAAAAATTTGAAAGTTAGTAAAGGAAAGGATCCCAAAGGAAATTTTAAGGAATTTTGGGACACTTAAAACCCGCTTTTAAGAATATTAGTGGATAACGAGCCGGCAATGAGAAAAGTTAGACGATTGACCTGTCCATTCATTATGGCGTCCAAGTCGATTAAACGCCCCAGACAGCGAAACAGCAGAATCAAACCTTTATCACAACCAAAAGATCGAAAACAAACCTCAAATGAGTATATCCATATTTTTTGACAATCAAATCACATTGCGTCCCTTTTCCACTTCCTGGACCTCCAACAATGAAAATAATTGGCAAATCTTTGTTTAGAACAGGCGGCATCGATTAAAGTCTTTTAAAATAAGTTTATATGTAGCTTTTAAATCTAAATTTAAAAATAGTTTTTAATTATTAAAATGATTGTAAGAACAAAGTAACAAATAGTGAGGTATTTTTTTAATAAAAAATACTTAAAATAATTGTATGTAAAAATAAGATCAGTTTAAAAAAGATTTTTTTTATAAATTACTCTAAATATGCATATAAAGTCAATTTTGTTTATGAGCACATATATAAGAGATCAAATAAAAATTTAAATTAGTATAAATGCCTGGAAGTAGAATATATAAAATCACAAAAATTTTCTAAAAACGAGTGGCCTACTATAATTTTTTAAACAACAAAATCTTGTAAAAACGCCTAGTTATGGTCAGAAGATAAAAATAAATCTATAAAGAAAATTGAGGTCAACAGGTCAAAACCCGAAAAATAAGAAAACATTAAAAATCTGATAATATAATTTTAGGAAAGATGACCAAACATAAAAATACCTAGTCAATAAATATAAGGCAGTGAGTGATAAAAAAATTTTTTTTAAATGCCAAAAAATATTTTTTGGCTAGAGAATTGTTTTTAATGTCAGGATTGTTTTTTTAAATTGAATTTTAAATGAATTAACCTTTAACCTTCAGTCTTATTAAAAGTCTCCGAAGCGTTAATATGTGAAACAACTCGCGGATCCTTGAGCAGTTTAGTAATCGCTTCCATAAAACGTTCAAATTGAGTAGTCAAGTTCTTAAATGTGTCTGGCTGCTTACTGATTTGTGAAGACATTTCATCAAACTTGGAAGTAAAATGAAAAAATCCTACGACGACAAAACCCAAAATGGTGACCAGTCCAAAAACAATAACCAAGCACAGCGAAACGAAGGACACCCAGTTTTGAGTAGAAGGCACTTTACAGCAACATTTCTAAATTAAATATGATAAAATAAAGAAAAACAAAAAATACGCATTTCTTCTCTTTTTGCTTTGGCACCGTCTCTCGCATCTAAATAAAAACATTAAAAGGAAATAATAAAATTATTTTAGAATCAATAAAGTTTAATTAAAAATAAGGAAACTAACTAGCTGGACCAATTGGTTGGTATTCTCATTGACATTTTGAACCAATTGGCTCAGATTGACTTGTTCAATATTGACGTTTGGAGGCGGCGGATTCTGACCCGAATTCTCCGGATCCTGTCCACCTGGAACGTTGTCACGAGCACCATCACCTCCCATCAACTAAATAAAAAAATTAGAATTTAAGTTAAAAAAACAAAAACTGTTTGCATCTCATAATCATCAACCTTTTGTCCAGACGTGCTAGAAAAAAAAGCGCTCCTTAGACTTGCAGAAGTCATTAAGTCAAATTACGTTAGATAATTAGTCTAAAAATTAGAATAAAAGAAAAACATTAAGTTTTAAAAAATTGAGGAATTGAGATAAAATAAGAAATTTTGATTCATTACAAATAAAATTTATATAAAGAAATGTGTGAAGAATCGTTTATTTAAATAATTTATGCAATAAATAGAAAAGTAAAATAAATAAAAACGTTGGAAAGCAGAAACCCGGTAAAACAAATAAATAAACCACCATCACATTATTAGAAAAGTGAAAAAGTTTTTAGATAATTTAGAAATGAAAAACAAAGTATAGGAATGATAGAAAAAAAGAAAAGTCAAAATGTAAAAATCAAAATGTCCAATTAAAAAACGTCCAGCTGGAATTTTTTGAAATTTTGCCGATAAAAATTTAAAAAATTTCTCAATTTAAACAACAATCTCCAGTAATTGCACATAATTAAACCATTAAAGTCCCAATTTGGCCAATGTTTCAGTCACTTGTTTACAACAATCGATTGGATCAGTAACACTATGCCCAACAGTTCCAGGATGAATAAAGATTTCGTAGTCATTTCCTCCCTTGAAAATTTTTTTAAATCAATTTATAGTAATTTATAAGCTCGCACCAACCACCCGAAGCGTTAACAAGAAATTACACAACTATGGCCTATTCGGTTAGCGCTTAGTTTTGGTGGAAGAAGGGACGAAGGTTCGAATCCTGTCGGTGGTCGGTATTTTTAATAAATTAAAAGTTCCCTATTTTTATCTATTTTAAGTCAAAAAACTCAAAAAACATTAAAAAAATTTTTTTTTAACTCACAGGCAAAGTTTTGTCTCCAAAAAAGTGAATAGCCTCATATTTAGGGTCCAAATATTTCAAGCAGAAAGTTTTGTCCCAGCCAGACGGAAATATATCAATACTTATTTGTCCGCCAATAGAGAATTTGAGTAAATGTTCAGCAGCTGGAAAGCGTTGTTCTAAAGCCTTTACAAAGTCTTGGCGCACAGGAAATTTATTTTCATATTCTACAAAGGACATTCTCTCTTCTTGGGTGCAGCTACGGCCAATAGGGCAGACATTCATCTAATAAATTAATTTAAAAGGATTTTAAAAATATTTTAAAAAAATAAACCATTCCATTCCGAAGTTCAATAAAAGTTCCACGTTTAAGCGGCAAATCGATTTCTGACATATAACGAAGGCAAAAGTTTGTCAAATCTTGTAGGCGTTTCTCTCCCAATTCTTTTGTTATTGACTAGAGAAAAAAATTTAAAAAAATAAAGAAAAAATTAAAAAGAAAACCGCTTTTGGCAGCTCTTTAACTCCTTCAAATCCCATTAGTCCATTCTCTGCGAAGATAAACGAAAAAAGTTTGAGTAATTCATTGTCCTCTCCAAGCGGCAATTGTTCAAAAATTTTGCCCAAATCAGAACCACCAACTACAGCGATGGGTACACGTCGGCTTAGATCACGCATAAATTGTAGCATCTCGTCAGTTATTTTCTGTAAAATAAATTATTAATTAGACTGATTTTGCTTCAAACAATTTTTTGCTTCTGAAACAATTGCTTCAAAAATTCTTTGCTTCAAAAAAATTTTTGCTTCAGAAACTTTACTTCAAAAAATTTTTTTGCTTCAGAAATTTTTGTTTCAAAATTAACCTGTCTAGGCATTGTCAGTGTCCCATCAACATCAAAAAGAAAAATTGTTGGGGCTTTAGTTTGTATTGCTGTTATATTTTGTTCTGATTGTTCTGTTGTTGTTGAATTGTTGTCTCCATTAATTATTGCTTCTGGCATTTTTTAAAGAAGATTAAAAATACTGAAAATTCTTTTAAAAATAATTTAAGAAAAATAAATATAAAACAAAATATTTCTGTAAAATAAAATATATTTTTTAAATGTTTTGTTTGTTAAAACGTGGCAGAAATTTTATTTAAGATTTACATAAAATGCAACGTGGAAAGCAATTAAAAATAAAATTAAGGAAAATACATTCCTGAGAGTCCTGAGAATTAAATAAATAAATAGTCAATAATGAAAGAAAAATTTGATTTTTCAAAAATATTGAAAGAAATGAGGTCAGGGAATTTTTTGAAAAAAATTTTTTGTTTTATTTAATTATAACTGACCTCAATTCTTAATTAAAGGACACGTAACCAATGAAATATACAAAACAGAAAAATAGCAAATAAGCGAGCCAAAGAAACCAACCAAAGTAAGCATTGCAGGAACAATTCTTTTTCCGGTAAAAGTGTCAGCAAAAATAATATTTTCAAAAAGTAGATAGAATAAAATTAAAATAAAGACAAATGCCAGAATGAAAAATATAACGATCAGAACAATTGCAACTGTAATGTAAATTGCAGAGAGTAAATCCTTAAAAAATGAATTAAATGGGCATGAAATCAATATTTTGTGAAAAGTCAAAAGTAAGATAAGAAGAGCAGAAAGTAAACCAAATATAGAAGCAATTGCATGAACAATCCAAAATTTGCCCAAAAATGGAGATTCAAAAACGATTTTTTTGAAAACACCCCAGAAAACTGTCAAAATCAGCATGAAACATAAAATGAAGAAAATTGTTGACAAAAATACTAGCAATGCACAAAATATTGAAGTGAGGCAGTCTTTGTTGATTGAAGACAAACAATCACAACGCCAACTAGTACGAGGCTTCTAAAATTATAATTAAAGCTAGAATTTGGTTACGGCCCACTCCCCCCTCGGAAAATGAATGCCAGAAAGGTGGGTGGAATGCCGTGGTGTAGTGGTTAAAAACCCTAAATTGCACTTTTTGGGTGACACAGGTTCAATGCCTAGAGGCTGGTGTTGGCTGTTTGCTAAATCAAGACAAAAATTGATTTAGTTACCCCATCATAAAGTTAATTAAGAACCTGAGCTTCAATATCCTTCTGTGGCGATTTCTTGAACAATTTACCAAAAAGTCCAACGAACTCCATTAAACGTTCCTTGATAGGTTTGGCCTTCACCGAGTGCATACCTAAAATCATATTGAATTAAATTTTGATTTTAAAAAATTAATAAACCTTTATTCTTCTCCATTTTAGGAATTAAATCCATTTTACCAGTCATTGTTCCTTTAGTTTTTGTTCCATTTAAATAAACAAATCCATCTTCTGAAGAAGTCAGACTTGTATCATTTGTCTTATTTTCTTGAGTCAAATTGAAAGAGTTTGAATCCATTTTTGTCAAATTTAAAAAATTAATTTCTAAAAAAGTAGTTTAAAAAAAATAAATTAAAAACAAAAATAAATTAAAAAATCGTAAAATTAAATACAATCTAAATAAAAAATAATAAGAATAAAACTTGAGATTTATTCAATTATCATGAGGTTATTTAAGCAAATATAGGCAATATTGATTATTATTCAACTCAGCTCGCCGAGCTCTTTCGAAAGATATAAAAAAAGATTTTTAGGAAAAGTATATTTTTTGGTTCATTTTACATAGAATAAATGCAATCAAAAATACAATTTGGATTTTGAGGACAATCCATTAATGCATGATACAAAGAAAAACAAAAAAAGATAAGAAAGGTACAGAAACCTATCAAAGCAAGAATTGCACAAATAATTTTATTTTGTGTAAAAGTATCGTCAAAAATAATTGTTTCAAAAATGATATAGAATAAAACTGAAATGAAGACGAATGCCAGAATGAAAAATATAATAATGAAAAAAACTGAAATTTTAGTATAAATTGAAGTGATTAACTCTTTAGAGATTGAATTAAATTGGCGTTCAATTAATATTGTGTATAAAATTAAAAAATAAACATAAAGAGCACAAAATAATCCAATTATAGAGATAATTGCATAAATGAACCAAAATTTGTCAAGTGGAGATTCAAATACAAAGGTCTTGAAATAGCTCCAAAAAACTGCCAAAATCAGCATAAAGACCAAGACGAGGATTGTTAACGACAAAAATACTATTAATCCATTAAATAATGAAGTGAGGCAGTCTTTGTTGATTGAAGAAAAACAATCACAACGCCAACTATTACGAGGCTTCTAAATTACAATTAAAGTTGTGACGTGATTATAGAACCCCTCCCCTCTCTCAAAAAAAAATGAACATCAGAAAAACTTGTGGTGTAGTGGTTAACAACCAAGACTTGACTTTTTGGATGACACGGGTTCGATGCCTAGTGAAAAGTGGTCGCTGTTGATGTAAAACATCACTTAACCAGTTACTACTCTCGAGGGAGGCAATCAGGTTTAGCTTGTTAAACCCCCGAGTCACGCCGGAAAATCAATAATTAAAGTCAATAAGTACCTGAGCTTCAATATCATTCTGTGGTGCTTTCTTGAACAATCTGCCAAAATATTGGATGAATTCCATCAAACGTTCCTTGATAGCCTTAGCCTTAACTGAGTGTGTATCTAAAATTCCATTGAATTAATTTTTGACTTTAGAAAAATTAATAAACCTTTACTTTTCTCCATTTTAGGAATTAAATCCATTTTAACAGTCATTGTGCCATTTTGTTTCGATACTGAAGAAGTCAGACTTGGATCACTTGTCATATTTTCTTTGGTCAAATTGGTAGATTTTGAATCCATTTTTGTCAAAATTAAAAAAAATTTTAATTTCTAAAAAATAATTAGAAAATAAATTATTAAAATAAATAAATTTAAGAAATAAAAAATCGTAAAATTAAATACAATCTAAATAAAAAATAATTTTGAAAAAAACTTGAGATTTATTCAATTATCATGAGGTTATTTAAAAATATAGTCAAGAAAGAGTAAATTTAGAAAAAATGTATTTTTTGGTCAAACCAATAGAGACGTATTAAAAGAACTAAAATAATCAAGAAAACAATAAAAGTGATTAAAACACACAAAACTTCAATTATTTCAAAAAATGAAGAGACATATTTATTATTAATTATATCAAGTTGAAAATATTTTAATGTTTTGTTTAAAAAAATAAAATAAAGGCGGATTGCATGAAAGAAAGATATTAAGGTTATAAATGGAAGAATAATCCAATATTTACCTAAAAATTTAAAAATTTCCTCTGGAGGCATAAAAGTAGAAAAATATTGAAATTTAAACATGCAGTAATACACAAACAAGATTACAATAAAGAGTAATGTGAATGCAGTTGCTAACCAGCCTAACTGCTCAGAAGTTAAATTGTTTCTGTTAGTTGAAGACAAGCTCACATATTGACGATGATTAGATTTCTAAAATTATTGTGATGGAGGAATTATTTTTATATTCAATAATATTGGGTGCCATCCCCTAGAAAATTTTCGCGGACACTTTCCAAAATATTTTTTGATTTTGCGGACAACTTTTGCGGATTTTTTAAAAATCCTTTTTTTAATTCTAAAAAGAAATAGAACCAAAAAATCCGCTTAACGTCATCCATATTCTAATCAGTTTCTTTAAAAAAGCTGAATAACCTGTGCACGAGCCTCAGGTTCATCCCGTTCCAATATTCCAATTATTTTATCAAGACGCGTATTAATATTGTTAAACTGTTCATTATTTGTAGGAGGGTTGACTATTTTACCTAAATATTAAAATGGTTAATTTTATAATAATTTAGAGAAATTCTGATTTTTCAAAAAAAAATTTTTTTTGAGAAAACCCATCCATAAAAATAGTGACTTATTAAAAATAAAATCAATGTAACCTTTATTTTTCTCCTTTTTAGGAATTAAATCCATTTTAGAAGTCATTGTGCCTTTAGATTTTGTTCCATTTAAATAAACAAATTCATCTTCAGAAGAAGTCAGACTTGTATCAAGCGTCATATTTTCTTGTGTCAAATTGGTTGAGTTTGAATCCATTTTTGTCAAATTTAAAAATTTCTTAAAATAATTAGAAAATAAATTAAAACCAAAAATAAATTAAAAAATAAAAATTGTAAATTAAATACAATTAAATAAAAAATAATTAAGAAAAACTTGAGATTTATTTAAAGTCATGAGGTTATTTAAATTCAAATTTAAAGAAAAATTTTTTGATTCCAAAAAATCTTAAAAAATTAAGAAAAATATCATTTTAGTAGAGTAAATTAGAGATCGGACATGTCCAGGACCATTTTTCTTGTTATCCGGTTTTAAAAGCTTTTATGAGTCCAGTTAAATTTCTGGTTTTAAATTAGAATATAGACCATTTATTTAGAAGACTATTCCAATAGACGACTAGCTAAAAGTAGATTTACAAAATAATTTCAGTGTCGTTTATTGGAACAAAGTCACTGTCGGAATGTCAAGCGATTGACATTTTTGAGCGACATTAGTCGTCATTTATTAGAATAGACCCCAGACCACGAATTTTTCATAAAAAACAAGAAAAATGGACTCTGGCTGACTTAAAGGTCCCATCTCTAGTGTAGATAACTAAAAAAGCATTTTAAAAGGAAACATCATTAATGCTTGTTTCAAAGAAGAAAAATAAAAGATTAGAGCGCAAATGAAAGAAAGTAAACTACAAAATGCGGGGAAAAGTCTGTTGTCTGCATAAATATCGTCAAAAATAATAGAAGTAAAAACGAGATAGAAAAGAGTCACAATAATTAAAAAGAATAGAATAAAAAAGACTGACATCCACAAATTTGGTATTATTTTAAATAAAGTAGAAAACCATTTTTTGTTGGCCAAATCAGGTTGGAAGTCAATTAAAGTTTTATGTAGAACACACAAAAAAAGGTAAATCGCGAGAAAGAAATTTCCAATGAAGATAAAAGCGTAGACAATCCAATATTTACCAATATATTTACCAACAGATTTACCGTTAATGGTTTTATCGCCAAAAATAACCCATGCGAACAAACAGTATAAGAGAATCAAACATAGGATGAAAGCAATTGATGACAAAAATAGTAGCAAACCATTAAATATTGAAGTGAGACAATTTTTGTTGATTGAAGTAAAGCAATCAGTAAAATGCCAACGATTTGATTTCTAAATTAAGAATTTTCTATAATTTCAGAAAAAAATTTTTTTCGTTCATGTCGAATTGTCAAAAAATTGATGAAATTTCAATCGATTGAAATTTTTTAAACTTGAATTGATTCAACAAATTTTATAATTTTTGGAAGGGCTTTGTTAAAGCCCTTCTCTCTTTCTATATATATTTTCTAGATTTAAAAGAAAAAAATTTTTTCGTTCATGTCAAATTGTCAAAAAATTGATGAAATTTCAATCGATTGAAATTTTTTAAACTTGAACGGATTCTTCAAATTTTATGATTTTTGAACGGCCGAAGTATTCGGCCGACTAATGCTTCGTCAAATTTAAAGGGAAATTTTAAAGAAAAATTTTTTAATAAAATAAACCTTATTATCAATGTTTGCATTTTTGTTCTTGAACAAATCTTTGAAGCGATCATTGGCACCCTTCTCGGCTTTGATAGAAATTTTGACATCTTCATACAAGAGTATTAAAAAAAATATAAAATCAAAGTAACCTTTATTTTTCCCCATTTTAGGAATTAAATCCATTTTAGAAGTCATTGTTTCTTTTGATTTTGTTCCATTTAAATAAATAAATTCATCTTCTGAAGAAGTCAGACTTGTATCAATTGTCTTATTTTCTTGAGTCAAATTGGCTGAGTTTGAATCCATTTTTTGTTAAATTAAAAAATTAATTTCTAAAAAAGTAATTAAAAAAAAAATAAATTAAAAACAAAAACAAATTTAAAAAAATAAAAAATTGTAAAATTAAATACAATTTAAATAAAAAAAAATAATAAAAATAAAACTTGAGATTTATTCAATTATCATGAGATTATTTAAATAAATATAGGCAAAAATGGTCAATCCATAAGTATTTCAAAAATCAAAAATAAAAGATAGGACAACAAAATTTTCGTGAAAGTATCTTCAAAAATAATAAATATAAAGAAACGACAAAATAATTAAGAAGAAAAAAATAACAGCGCTTGAAACACACAAAATTTTTATAATTTCAAAAAGAGTAGATACCCATTTTTTGTTGATTATATTGGATTTAAATTCTTTCAATGTATCACGTAAAAATTCAAAATAAAGTCTGGTAATGTTAGAGAAATTAAATAAGATAAAAAATACATAACTTATCAAATATTTACCCATAAATTTACCCATAAAAGAATTTTCAGGTGTTGTGTCTTCTTTAAGAGTGGGGTCTGTAAAAAACAGAAATTTAATGATGCATCGAAATGCAGTCAGCATAAACACGAAGAGCAAGATGAAGACAAATGCAAACAAAAAAATTGGCAATAAATCAAAAATCGAAGTGAGAGTTGTTTTGTCAATTGAAGAAAAGTAGTTAATAAATTGCCAAAAACGAGACTTCTAAATTAAGAAGGGAGGTTACTTTAAAGCAAAGTTTAGCACTGGGCAGGGATTGGACTTGAACATTTTTGGAGGTTATCGATAGGATCGCCACCCTTCAGCGATAAAAAAATAAGAATAAATAGCCAACGGAGAACACTAAAACGCATCCATGATTGAATTAGCAGATGAGGCTGAAAGAAGGGGCCCAACTTTCATAACTCACCAAAATCGGATGCTCCGCCTAGTCTACCAAAACTCTTGCCTCCTATTTTACAGATCATCCCCGCCCAGGCATTTTTAATGCTAGGAAGCAGGATTTTCCTTACAACATTAACAAAAAATAGACCTGAACATTAAGCTTCATCTTCATGTTTTTGACCAATTCATTGAAACGATCATTAATAGTCTTCCCGCTATCGACCAAAAGTTCGTCACCTTCAAATAAATTATTTAAAAAATAAAATTAGTTAAAGAAACCTTTGATTTTCTCCATTTTAGGAACTAAATCCATTCCAGCAGTTTTTGGTAGATTTCTTTTGACAAGTTCAGTAAGCTCATCGAAACGCATATTAATATGATTTAACAGATCGTTGTTTGTCATAGTGTCTTTAGGAATTAAATCCATTTTAGCAGTCATTGTTCCTTTTGTTTTTGTTCCATTTAAATAAACAAATTCATCTTCTGAAGAAGTCAGACTTGTATCACTTGTCATATTTTGTTGAGTCAAATTGGATGAGTTTGAATCCATTTTTGTCAAATTAAAAAAAAATTAATTTCTTAAACAATAATTTTAAAAAATAAATTAAAAACAAAAAGAAATAAAAAATTGTAAATTAAATACAATTTAAATAAATAAAAAATAATTAAAATAAAAATTGAGATTTATTCAATTATCATGAGATTTATTTAAATAATATTTTTAAAATTAGGGGTGCAAACAAAAAATTTTTTTTAAAAGCCCTGAGAACATTAGTAACGCACACCATTACTATCATAGCAGTGCAAACCACCATTATTTCAAAATAGCCATTAATATTTGGTACAAAAAAGAAAAATAAAAACTGAGAATTACAACGAAAAGAAGTGAAATAGCAATAGCAAAAGCAATCGAACCACTTCCCAAAGAATTATCTTGAATAACTGATGAAAACATGTACCAAAATACAGTCAAAATAAATATGAAGAGTAGAATAAAAAATGATGTTCCCAAGGATAGCATTAAATACGAGTAGATGATGACAATTGTGTATTTGGTTGGAGGTAAGCAATCCAAATAAAATAGAGCAACAACAGTAAACACCGAAAGACAACCAAAAACAAGCAAAAAGTGATGGGATATCTAAAATTTGAGGTTGAGGAATTGTTAAAAACAAGAAACAGAAAAATTGCGAATTTAGAGGTTAGGGACTTTTATTACTCGAAAATTAGGCAATTTTGAAGAAGTCGTTATTTTTGCGGACTTTTCTTGCGGACAGTCTTCATATAACGATTTTTAATTGCTGTTACTTGAATTTTCAAAAAATTTTAGTTTCGGAAAATTAGTTTAGACTGGTCATACGACCGCCAGACTATTTTTGCAAAATGAACCTAGCCCCAGAAAGAAAAGTAAAAAAATTTTGAAATACCCAATCAATTGAAATGATGGCTCCATTCTTTGATTTATTGAACAACTCCTTGAAACGTTCACTGACAAACTTCAAGAGCCCCCATAACTATTTTATAAAATGAACCTAGCTCCAGAAAGAAAAAATTAAAATACCCAATCCATTGCAATGATGGCTCCGTTTTTCAATTTGTTGAACAACTCTTTGACGAGCTCATTGAAAAGCTTTAAGACTATGATGAGATTAACATCTGATTGTGAGATAAACAAATTAAAATAAATCAAAATTCAGCTAATAAACCTTCAATCTCCGCTTTAGGAATTAAATCCATTTTAACAGTCATTGTCCCAATTTCCTTTGTCTTCGGTCTATTCAAGTAAACAAATTCATCTTCAGTAGAAATCGGGCTTGAATCGCTTGTCATATTTTCTGAGTCAAATTGGCTGAGTTTGAATCAATTTTGCAAAATTAAAAAAATAATTTCTAAAAAAAATAATTAAAAAATAATGAAAAACAAAAAGAAATAAAAAATTGTAAAATTAAATACAATTTAAATAAATAAAAAATAATTAAAATAAAAAAATGAGATTTATTCAATTAATGGAAAAAGAATGAATGACTAGAATAAATGAATTAAAATAAACAAAAATAAGGGAAAATTGCTTTTTATTACGCCAGAAAGGCCTCTGACCATTACTTTGTCATTGCTCTCTCACAGTTAATTCAACTCTTAATTCAAAGACACAACCAAAGAGCGGTCAATAAAGAAAGAATATGGACAGTTCACAAACCAGACACACACCCATAAAAGCTAGAGGCAAATTGACTCATTAAAAAGGGGGAGAACGGTTAGAAATGTTCAATAATATTTTCTGGCGTTATAAAAATATAAGAAAAAATCTAAAAAAACTTTAAAAAAGCAAACTTTTCATCATCATTTTTTAATAAACAGCCAAACAATCAGCCAAATTCTTCAATAAAATTGCATCTTGAATAGAACCACGAATTTGAACAAGTCCATTAATATAAGCAGACATTGGTGATAGTTGACCATTGATTAAAGAAATAATTGTTGTTTTAGCCAAGGTAAAGTGTACATCAGGAAATAGTGAAAAATCTGAAGATTTGAATTAGAAAAAGGGAAAAATTTAAAAATTATAGTAAATAATCATTCCCCCCTTAAATTTTTTTTGATCAAAATTTTTTTCGTTCATGTCAAATTGTCAAAAAATTGATGATTGAAATTTTTTAAACTTGAATTGATTCAACAAATTTTATAATTTTTGGAAGGGCTTTGTTAAAGCCCTTCTCTTTCTATATATATTTTCTAGATTTAAAAGAAAAAAATTTTTTCGTTCATGTCAAATTGTCAAAAAATTGATGAAATTTCAATCGATTGAAATTTTTTAAACTTGAACGGATTCTTCAAATTTTATGATTTCTAGAGGGGAAAAATTTTTCCCCTCTGATTATATAGGAATTTATAAGCAGCACCATTCCCCAGAAGCGTTAACAACGCATTAAACTACCATGGCTAAGTCGGTTAGCGCCTAGTTTTGGTGGGAGGAAGGAAGCAGGTTCGAACCCGGTTGGTGGTAGGTATTTTTAATAAATTATATTTTGCCCATTTTTGCTCATTTTAAGTCACTAAAAATTTCAAAAATATTTTTAAATTATTTTTAAACTCATAGGCAACGTTTTTCCTCCAAAGAATATTAATTAAAAAAATAAAAAATAAAACCTTCTCTCTGCCATGTCCACCCACACCATCCTCCACAAGATTCTCTCAAATCAATATCAAATTCGCTTGGACAATCAGTGCATTTTACACGAAAGCATTTATCTACTCGTTTCAGTAAACTTCCACCATTTTGAAATAATGTGAGACGAATGCGTTGGAGAAGATTTTCCAATTCTGTGTCTTCTACTCTTTCTTCTGATATTGAATTTAATGTTGAAGGAGAATTTTGTTTTTCGGTTGACGCTGTAGAGAAGGTATCAACAACTTTCTTAAAATTAAAAAAATTAAAAAGTCACCAATAAAATTAAAAGAAAAGCAAAGAAGTAGAATGGAGTGTAATTGAGGGATGAAAACGAGAATTAGTCCTCTGAATTGTTTGGAGACTGATGGAACAGTACAGTCAGAGAAAGGACAACAAGAACGCCAAAAATCGGTGTGCGCCATTATCATATATTTCTCTGTAAGTATGGACTCAAAACCACATTGCCCAGAATCAGGAAAAATAGAAAAAATTGGATAAAAAATTTTCTTGGAAAGGGGGATCCCAAAAACATTGTCAAAAAATAAAAATTATAAAATTAAAACCTTGGATTCATCAGCTAATTTCATTTTAGTCTTTTCTTTGCCTTCTCCATCAACAATAAAATCGCGCATATTATTAGGACAGCCAAAAACATCCAAAAATTGCTTACCAACATCAGAACGAATTAAAGTTTTAAAAATTGAAACAGCCCCATTCTCTCCAGTTTTAATAACATTAATTTTTGTAATGTTTATAGCATCGATTTTGACGCCATATTTTTGGACAAATTGGTCAAGTTCAGCCTGGAATTGAAGAAAATCAAAGAAAAAAAATTTCCGAAATATTTTCTTACTTGACAACTAGAGACATGCTTTGAAAGAGAATTTGGATTTGTAATATCACTCAACATGCGTTTTCCCAAATGTCTGTGAAGCGCTGTGTAGACGAGCAAATTTAACATCAAAAATGGAAAAAATTCAATTTTTACAAAAAAACTCTAAAACCTGTTTAACATTTTGAACTGTACAACAAGCAATAATTGGGTCAGTAACTTGAATAAGTACAACAGAAGATAATTCAACTATTCCACGGTCTGTGGTGAATAAATAAATTGTTGGTAGTTCTATAGTGGAGACTCTAAATAAAAATTGAGAAAATATTAAATTTCAAAAAATCGGTAAATGATTTCTTAGAGGGCTAGAAGAGATCCTCAACCTTGATTTCAGTTGATGACATTGAGTCGAGGAAAAATAAAGGTCAAGAAGTCAATAAGAATGGGGATTTTGAAAAATGGCTGACTCTATTGCAAGAAAGGAGATGTCCAAAAAAAGGTGTCTGGAAAGGCAACTTCCTGGGCCCGTACCAGATATTCAAGGGTTAGGTTACCCGGGTAGCGGCTGCGCCGCAGCGACCCTACAACCGGGTTTGGCGTGAGCGGGTAACTGCCATTTACCCCTATTTATGAAAAAAATCATAACTTTTTTTAAAAAGGAACTAAAAATTTATTTTTCCTTCCAAAATATAAAAGGGGATGTTAACTATGATTTCCCAAAAAATCAAAATTTTAGACCCAAATTTCTAAGAGTTATGAATTTTCTAGCAAGGTACTACTTTTTCTTTAAAAATGACTAAAAAATTAGGTACTTTGCGCCGAAATTCGTACTTAAGTCAATTTTAAAGAAAAAATTCAAAAAGTTATATGAATGGATAGAGCATATGTCAATCTATTTAAAAATATTTAATTCATAATTTTTCCATAAAAATTGACATTTTTAAGAATTTTTTAAGATTTTGATTACCCTGCCCCCTAGCAGGGTAAACATTTTAACCCGCTGCTCTACCGTAATCCTTTTCCTCTTTCTTCTCTTCCCTATTTTTTCGGCGCAGGCGTTTTCTCTTCTTTTTTCATTTATATGCAAATTTATGGCGCAGGCGGGTTATTTAACCCTCAACCCTTGAATATCTGGTACGGGCCCTGAGGGCTATCCAGACCCTACAAGTGCAGAAAATAAAGTCTGGACAAAGACTCCATTTCCAACTGTCAGATTTAAAAACATAAAAATAACCTCAAATCAACAATCGTCGCTTCATCAATAAAGGGCAAAAGTAAAATCATTCCTTGGCCATGAACTTTATTTTGACATTTTCCTAGTCGCATTACAACAGCCTTTTGGAATGGATTAACAAACTAAAATTTTAAAAATAATTTAAAAAAAATGTCAAAAAACCTTTAAAGCAAAAAACAATGAAATAGGCAAAGTAATTACAAAAAAGAGAAGCGAGAGAAGTGTACAAACAAATTCACCAAATTTGTTGGCATTTTGGTCAGTAGGAAATTGTTCTTCAAATGAAGGTAGTTGAGAAAATTGATTAGTGCTTCCCCAATCTGAAAAATGAGAAAGTGAAAAATATAGAAAAGAAAGAATAAGGAAAAGGTGGATAAATTTGAAGACTAGCCTTGCGGACTAAAAGGTCTGACTGAGAGCTAGATATGCACATTTTGGAAAGCCTGGGCTTGAGCTATTTCACTGATCAGGACTTGAGTCTTGACAATTGAAAACCCAGGAAACTAAATAAGCCAGTCCGCTAACTAGTCAGTAAAAGCCCTCCTCAACAAAGCTTCATTAGACAAAATAAGACAGAGTACTTAACTAGAACCATATAAAAATTAAAAGACCTTCCCCATAAAAATAAAAAAAATATACCAAAAGCAGTATTGTAACGATTCCCTCCATAATTCCGTTCTGAATTGTAAGTAAAAATGCTTGCAAAGCGTTCATCATTCTCTATTGAATTGCTTTTAATTATTTGTTTGATGTCACGTTTAGAGCCAAATTTTAAAGAATCACAACAATACCAGAACATTTTTAACTAAAAAACTTTGAAAAAATTTAAAGAAAAAAGTAACGAAAAAAAATAAGAAAAATAAAAATTACTACTTTTCTCTGCCAAAGAGAAAAATAGAATCAGCGTTGAAATAAAAGACAGAAATGTAAACTTTTCATTTAACCAAATAAAGGAAATAACAAAAACAAAAAGAGAATAGAGATATAAAATATAAAAATAGTGTGTAAAATGAAGAGACAAAAAATATAAAATGTTCACTTAACCAAATAAGGAAATATTTCATTTGACCAATAAAGGTAAAAAGAGGATATGCACAGTTCGCCAATAAGAACAAAAATTGACAAAATGCCAATAAGAACAAAAATTGACAAAATACCAATAAATCGTAAAATTTTAACAAAAATAATTTAAAAATTGTAAAAATAATTTTTAATTAAAAAATGTTGATTATTAAATAAACCGGTTTGTTTTAAATGTGTAATATTTGAAAAAATGCTATGATAAGGAAATAAAAACAAAAACAGTAAAATTATAAATTTTACTGTTTTTAAAATTATTTTAAAAATACAGCCGTCTCCCTAATTACTTCAAAAAAATTGTAAAAATATCAAAAATATTATTTTTAGATTTAGACTATTTTTAACTCATTTTTTAATTTTTAAATTAAATTTCTAAAAAAAATCAGATGCGTTTCTACCTATTTTTCTTTGCTATATTTGCTTTAATGGCACAATTATCATTTGTAAATGCCAAGAAAACTGAAATTCTTGTTTCAAATGATCATCTTTTTGGAGCGTAAGGAATAGAGAATTTTGAAAAAATTTTGAAAAAAAATTTAGACATGCCCACAAGCAATTGGAAAAAATGAAACGCCCTGAACCGTTAAGCCATCACCGAATTTAATGAAAAAAAAAAGAGAAATAGTGGATAAATTCCAGAAAATTTTTAAAAATATTAGTTAAGTAAAATTTAATTTTTTTCAAAAAAGAAATTTCAAAAAAATTTTTTCTAGGTCTCGAAAATTTTTTTGTAATTTTTTAATAATAAAATAAACTTCCCATATCACTCATTCCCTCCCAAATTTGAAGTTGATCCTCCAGTAAAAACAAAACGTTTTTCCATTTCTGCAATTTGTTCTTGCCTGTTTGCTTCATCTGCTTCTTGTGCCATGCGTTCATTTAAAGCCAAAGTTACCTGAAAAATAAATTTTTTTTTGTAATTTAGAAAAATACAGAACTACAAAATAATTTTGTAGGAAACAAATTAAAAAATACAGTCATAAAATAATTTGATTTTTGTATTTTTAATGTAAAAATACAAAATAATTTTAAAAGAAAATACAAAAAATCCGGAAAAAATATAATAATTTCTGTATTTTTATTCTTAAATTGTATTTTATTAAAAATACAAAAAATTATAAAATCCCACCTTTTTCATTTCCCTTCTATTTTTCTCTTGTTCCTCCTGTGCCATTCGCCATTTTTCTGTTAAATTATCGCCAATATCTTCAATATTTACTGCTTTCAGCATAACATTGCCTTTAGCTCCGATTCCTCCACTTCCACTTGTTCCTCCACTACCGCCAAAACCTTTGGTAGCACGAAGCATTAAAGCCATTCTAGACTGGGGAGAGGATGATGAACCTTGAAAATAGTAAAAATAAAAATTAATTGGGTAGTTTTTCTAATTCTGACTTTAAAAAAACAAAATTTAATTTCAAAAAAAAATTCAAAACCAAAAAAATAATTTAAAAAAATTTACAAAAAAAGATATTTGAAAAAAAGTCATATCTTTTTTTAAAAAAAAAAGTCAAAGTCTATAACATTGAAAGGATTCGAACCTCCATTGAAAAAATCCATAGGTGAAAAAAACCACAACTGTTTCCAGAACAAATGAAAATAAAATTACCTATATTCAAAAAGGAATAAATAGGCCAAAACAAGGCACGATATGTTAAAAATAATTCTTATTAAATTCTGAAAAAATTTTGGTCTAATTCCTGATTAAATTCTGATTTTTCTTATTAATAATTAAATAATTAATTTTAAACAAACTTTTAACATTCTGCCTCTGTAAATATTGCTGTGGACTTCCATAACCTCCTCCAACATCTTCAGGCGGCAAAAGGTCATGAGGTGAACTTTTATCAACTGAATGGGATTCTGACATTGCTAAGAAATAAAATTAAATTAAAAAAATTAAAAATTATTTTTTTAATTAACCAAAAGTCAATTTCCTTTCAAATTTTTGTTTTGCTTGAGGTGGAACAACCAAATCGCTGATAGGGCCTTGAAGCATGACTGGAGGCTGACTGAAAATTTAGAAAATATTTTTAAATTAATTTTTAAATTTTTAATTTTCTTGCGGACAAAATTTGCGGATTTTTTTATAAAAAAATGTTTGCGGACAAAAAAAAGTCCGCAAAATTTGTCTTCAAAAATCCTCTTTTCCTCTCACAAACCTGTAGAGACTCATTCATAGTTTTATCAAAATCCCTCATAAAATCTTCATCTTCCGGTAGTATTTGTTTTTGTTGTGTATGTATTCGAAGTTGTGATTCATCTCCATCGAAATAACAAGTTTGTTCAATATTTGATTGTTGTTGTTCAAAAGAAGAAATATTTGGTTGTTCATCATAAATATTATTTAAACTATTCTTTTTGTGTTGTTTTCGATTTGAATGAGGCCTTTCTTCATGTTCAATGTCTTCCTCTTCATTATCACTAAAAAACAAAATTAAGTTTTTTGCGGACAAAATTTGCGGACTTTTTAAAAAAACTTTGCGGACGAAAAAAGTTCGCAAGTTTGATTTTAATTAATTTAAAAGTTTCCAAGTTTAATTACCCAGGTTTAGATTCATATTTCCCCTCAACAACAATATTAAGACTAGGACATTTGGCCGTAAGCTCAATTAACCGCAAATCTATAGATAAATTTAAAATTGTCTAATCACTTCCATTTTGTTATGTTTCGATTCGCCTGGAAGAGATGCGCCGAATGAAATCAAAATTGTTTAGAAAGGACAACTAGAGACAGAGTTATGGCTTTGAGATCAACTGAGCCGCCTTACAGTCAACAGGGCTGATGTCTTTTTTTTATTTTAAAAAATTTCCAAAAATTTCAATACCATGATTCTTCATTTATTCCATCAAGTGAATCCTCCTCCTCTTCATCTTCCGAATCATAATCCTCCAACTCTTCGTTTTCTTCAGTAATCCGATTAAGACGTCGCTGCCCTTCTTCAGTATAGCCTGCTTCTCTAGTTGCTGCTTCAATAGCATTACGCATTCCAGCCAAGATTTCATCAACCTTTAAGAAAATTTTTTGAAATAGTTTATAATGTTTGTTGAAAATCCAAAAAATTAGAAATTAAAAAGAAAATTCCATGAAAAATAAAATAAAAAATTATGTTGGATGTCAAAATATTTGCGGATCGACACTTGCGGATAAGGCAATCGCAGAAATAAGACATAGAAAACCCAAGAATTTAAATAGCAAGAAGTTGAGGTCGAAATTATTAATAAAAAGGCTTATAAGTTTTGCCCGCAAAAGTCATCCGCAAATGTAGAATCCGCAAAAAAACATTCACAAAAGTCATCCCCTTTAATTTTTAATTGCAAACCTTTGCTTTATAAATCGCTTCAATCTCAGCTACCCTCATCTGTGCTTCATTAAGATTATCAGGAAACTTTTCATTCTTTCTCCAGGTACGCAATAATTCTGTTACCAATTGAATAACATCATCGGGGAATTCACCAATTTCGTCGATAAAAAGAGACCAGCCATCACGTGTTTCATAATCTGAATTTTAGAAATTTTTTTAAATTTAAAACCCCTCAAAAAACAAACAAAATTTAAGAAAGAAACACAAAAATTGATCCATCCTCCTTGTACTTTTACTTTTTGGAGCACAGAAAAATTCACAAACTGTATCTACTAATTGTGTCACAAGACGAATGCGTTGCAAACGAATAATTAATTGTTCTGGACCTGATGATTCATTGCCTTCTTGCGGTGGATCAGAGACAGTGGTGGAGGTAATAGGATAAATACCAAGAGAAATCAATTGATACAAAACCTACAAAATATAAAGAAATCTTTCAAATTTGGATCGAAAAGAAGCAGGGGGAACAGGATAGCGAGCCCAGTCTAGCGATTTTGGTACCAAGCAACGCAGCCTATAGACCAAAACTGACTAGTTTCGACATTCACAAGCCTAGCCAACAGTCAAGCATGAATACCTATTCCAACCCCGAGGAAAGGGTGGTCCCTGGCCAAATGGTGGTCCCCAGCCAAAAACAGTGTTAAAAAAAGAAAAACCTTGAACAAAGTAGCAGTATTTGTCACATTATAATTAAATAATTGTCCAAAATAAGCAACAGTTGTGAGTGCACGCTGTTGCAGTGCTGGAGCATTCAATTCCAATGAAAGACGCAAAAATTCAAGAACAGCGTCTAACACACGAACACCTATCCAACTTTAAAAAATAAAATTAATTTTAAAAATTAAAAAAAATACTCGTGATGATCAGAAAGTGCAGAAACGAGGGAGGCCATCGAAGCCATATCAGCAAAGTGAACACGCCAAGGACAAGAAAGCAATTTTAGGGTGAAATCTGAGAAAAAGAGAAAATTTTCAAAAAAAAAATTTCCAACCTCTAATCTCTTCATCATCCCAATCAATACGTCGGAAAATACCAATTCTAATATCTGTTGAAAGCTTGTGAAGAATAAACTCTTGCATTGGTGGTAGGCGTGTTGCTGTTGATGAAATTGTTTGATCATCTGGTGGAATAACAGCAAAGTAGGCATTTTCCAAGAGAATCTAAAGAAAAATTTTAGTTAAATTAAGGAAAAAAAAGAATAATTCCTAAAAGCGGGAATTAATTTCATTGAAACGAAATTTTAAAAAAATAATGGAGAGCGGAACGAATTCGGAAAGATCAACAGACCAGATAATAGAAAACAGGGAAAGATCAGCACACCAAGGAATGGAGGCCAGGGAATAGATAACAATATACTCAAGGAGTTCCAACTCCTTGTTATACTCAAGGAGTTTGATTATACTCCTTGAGTATAACATTTTAGTATTGATTTGACATCAATCAAAACAAGTTTTTCGAAATTTTCTTAAAAATTTTTTAATTTTTTTAAAATTTTATTGATTGATCTTAGAATCAAAAAAATTTTTTTTGATATGCAATATCAGACAATAGACTTGAATTATACTCCTTGAGTATAACATTTTAGTATTAAGTTGACATCAATCAAAACAAGTTTTTCGAAACTTGTTTAAAAATTTTGATTTTTTTTTAATTTTATTGATTTTCATATTTTATTGATTGATCTTAAAAATTAAATAAACCTTATGCCTTGGATCTTTAACATTCGCTGATTTATCTTTCAATACTTGCATTATCACAGCCATTTTTGAATGAGCATCAGGTGAACGATAAAGAAATGAACCCATTTGTTCGATCATTATACAGAGCATATCAACCTTGTAAACATGCATATGGACTAATAGAGAGCGCAAACAGGTTAATGCTTCAGCTTTGGGTAAAATGCCAAATTTGCACTGAAAATTAAAAATAAATTTTTAAATATTTTTTCTAGTGAGTTCTGACGAATTTCTGATTTTTAAAATTTAATTATGAGAAAAATTCTCGTCAAAAATTAATTTTACCAATTCAGAAAGATAAGCACAAAGATGAAGTTTCGCTTCAATTCGAGCTAGAGCCTGTTGCATTTCTGCCTTTTTAGGAAATTGAACGCTTTTTGGGGTGGTAATTGAACGAAAACGAGCTAACAATTCATGCAAGACCTTAAATTAATTTTTTATATTTTTAAAAATATTTTTTAAAATTTTTTAAACCTGTGTAGTAATCTCTGGATAAGCAGCTTTAATAGTCGCCATAAATCTTGCATAAAAAGGTAAAAGATCCAAACGTCCTTCAGGCGGTTGCTGTAAATGTTGAACGAGCCGTTTTCGATTACTTTTAATTCTTGAATAATTTTTAAGAAAATCAATTGCAATTGAGTCAATTAAATCTTTATTTATTGATTGGGGAAGACGAGAAAGCAATTCAGAAAAGTTGGCGGTAATTACTGTTTTGTCACCACAAGTGATGATGCTGGATGAATCTGGTGGTTGATAAATTGCTGAAAAATAAATAAATTCTTAATTTTATAATTTTTGAAGGATTTTCTTATTTTAAGAAAAAATTGTTTTATTGCCCTGTGGATTTTTAGGTTGACCTAAAATTGCGGACAAAATATGCGGACAAAAACAAATAGCTATAAAAATGGAATCAACAGTCATTGAGTCATTACCAGTAGAAAGAACTAATAAAGTGATTGTCCGGGGAAATTGATTGTCCGCAAACGTTTAATTGCGGACAACAACCAACATTTGCGGACAACAGCCCTCAATAAAAAATAATGAAAAAATAAATTTACTTTCTTGCTCTTCTCCTTGTTCTGCTGGCAACCCAGATGCTACTGAAATTTCATCTTCTTCAGGAACTTCCATTAAATTTGTTGGTGCACTCGACTCGTCATCCTGAGGCTGTTGTTCTTCCAAACAGCTTAAATCGACATTTTCAATAGAATCAGTAACAATATGCTTAAAAATATTTTAAAAAGAATAAAATGTCAAAAAACTAAGAAAATCAAGTTTTAGAAACCTCTTTAGTTTGTTGCTGTTCCAATCCCGCCTCTGCTGCCTGTGCTGCAATTGTAGGTGTATAAGCCGTCACATCAAGCAAAGACTCATAAAAAAGTTGAGTATCACGATCTGGCCAAATTAGAACGCGTCCTTCACTTAATTCAGCGCTTAAACGAGTTGCAGCAGCGTCAGCTTCTTTTTCGTCGTCACTCGTTTCTTCTGGTGGCAATTCAATTGGGGGATGTCCTAAACACTCGCTTAATTCATCCAGAGAAGAGTGGAGACGTTCAAAGTGTTGTTTGGTCTGTTCAAAGCGCTGGCGGTCATCGGCAGAAGCGTCACCTAATTTTAGAAGATTTTTTAAAAATGAATTTTTTTTTAATTTCAAGAAACCTCTAGTTCGCTCCTGGCGTCTTATAGACTTTTTTAATTTATTCATCTCCACATATCTTCGATTTGTATGTTCAACAAGCGACTGCCAATATTCATCAAGTGTTTTTGCAAGAATGCTTCTCTGCTCTGCAGTAAATAGCTGAAAAATAGAAAATTCATTAATTTAATTAGGCAGTAGATTTTAATTTTTTAAATTATGAAAAAAACAACAGTTTTTTAAATAAATAAAATGAAACTCTTAAAAATTCCGATTTTTAAAAGAAGTCGCTTAGTCTTTGTTGTCCGAAATTTTTTGTATTTCCTGAAATTGCTTAGAAATTATTAATTTATATTTTACGGAATATTTTGTATTTTCAGATTTTTTTTTGTATTTTTTTAAACAAAATTAAAAGTGTTTTTAATAAGTTTATTTTTTTAAAATTACCGTTGAAATTAATTGAGCGTGTTTTTGTTCTGCTTCTCGCATTTCTTTTGCATCCTTTTGAACAGAAAAAGGCAAAATTCCAGTTATTGGAAAGAAATGAGCTTTGCAGAAAGGCATTAACACACTTGTATTTAGATGTTCTTGTTTATCAGTATTGACCAAAAAAGCTAAAACAGAGCCAAGTAATTGAAGTCCTTCACGTCCAAATATTCCATTAAGCAAAAGTTCAGTGAAAAATCTGAAAAAAATAAAAGATTTAAATTAAAAAATTTTTTTTTCGATTCTTAATAAATTAAAAAATTCTACGTTCAAAAATTAATTTTTAAAAATTCTAAAATTCGATTTAAAAAGTTCCAATATTCTTCAATAAGCAGAAAAAGAAAAAAATTTAAAAAGTCAATTTCTTCCAGATAAAAAAGCTTTTAAAGGGTAGTTGGCTAACAAGCTGAACAAGAATAAGTCATATAAACAGAAAGTCGAAACTTAACATACTATCATGACATTTAGAACCAACTACTCATCAGAAGCCTGTTTTCCAGGAAAAAGTGGGTTCCATGTTCCGAAAAAATAAATTTTAGATTTTCTTAAATTAAAAATAGTTTAAAAATTCTTTTTGAATTTATTTTTGAAAAAATTTAAAAAAATTAAAAATTCAAACCTCAAATCAACTCTCAATTTTGATGGATTCTCCACTTTATCGCCCTTTTTAGAAGGCATTTGTTTTTTGAATTCATTCAGCAAATACATCGAAAATTCCTTGTATAAAGAAGAAACCTTCACATTAAAATCCACCAAAGCATTCAAATCAGCTATTTTAATTTTTGCTTCACAAATATTCGCAGCTATTTCATCCAAATATTTGCTGAGATTTAATTTATCCAAATCAGGTAATAATTGATAAATTGTTGAAGTTGAAATATTTTTTAATTTTTTGGTGAATGCAGTCACTTTTTTTAATGTAGCATCTAAAGAGCGCAGACGTTGTTCATCAAAAGGTTGCGATTCTTTAAGTGTCTGATAAAAATAGTTTAAATGTTAGAATCAAAAATAAACAAAATAAAAAATCCCCCTTAAAATTTGCACACAGATATTTGCGGACAACCACCAGGTTTTCTATTTCATGACATAACTAAAGGTTTTAGAGGTCAATATTCAACTAAAGCAATATCAATGTTCTGGTCATGAACCCAATGGGTTTTGTTCCAACTAAAATCCGCCAATACCCATCCGCAAATGTTTGTCCGCAAATCTCAACAAAACCTAGGATTAAAATAAAATTTTCTCTTGATTTAAATTAAAAAGAAACCTTAATATTTCGCTCCCTCGTCTCAGCAAGTTTTGTCATCTCCACAATCCATTGGGCATACATTGAAGTCATCTGTCTAATTTATGGGAAATTCTTAATTAAAAAATAATTTTAAATGAAAGCAAAATAATTAAAATAAAAAATTGTAAAATTAAATACAATTTAAAATAACAAATAAAATAGTTAGAAGTCTGGAGATTTATTTTGAAAATTTTTCCTATAAAACAATAAAAAAATAAGTCAAAATAATTTAATTGAGCTTTGTAAAACAATAAAAGGCCTGGCATTTAAAGCCTATAAAATAAAAGTCTTAAGATTTATATATATTTAAATAAATTAAGCTGCTCAAAGAAAATGCCAAAACAAATTTTAAGTTAAAAAAATTTTTTTCTAAAATATTTAGAGTTTGAAAAAAAAATTAATTTTGGCATTCAAAGGCTATAAATTCTCCCTGATTTTAAATTGAAAAACAAATTAAGTGAGAAAAAATAAAGTCAAATGGAGATTGGAACTTTAGTCTGGACTAGATTCTTGTTTAAATTTTAAAAAATTTAAGACCGTCTAGTTAAGTGATTAAACAGAAAATAAAGAAAAAGCAAAAACAAAAAACAAGGATCTGGTCTAGAAACAGTACAATCTCGAGAATCAAATATAATGAGAATAAAATTTAAAATAAATTTTTGCGATAATAGATAGATTTTTAATTTTGGAGAAAAATAGAAAATTTTGGAGTCAAAGAAATATTTTTTTAAAACAATTGAATAAAAAAGGATATTGAAAAGAACCGCGCCAAAAAAAACTTGTCAAATAACTCAAACTCCTCGAAAAAACTTCTTACTGGTTAAGCTTCTCAAGTATTTTCTCGAGTGTAGAATTTAAATACATCAAGTTGTTTTCCATAACTTGAAACTTTTTGTCCATATTCTCCAAGATAGATGTATTTAGGGCAATTAATTTTTTGTCCATATTCTCCAAGATAGATGTATTTAGGGCAATTAATTTTTGGTCCGTTTTGTTTTCCATAGCTTGAAGCTTTTTGTCCATATTCTCCAAGATAGATGTATTTAGGGCAATTAATTTTTTGTCAATCTTGTCCTCCAAAATAATTAGTTTCAAATCCAATCTTTCACCAACATTTTTGCTAATACCATCTGTTATTAGATTTATAAAAGTATAACAACCAATAAGAAATAACAATGCAGGAATAATGTAATACCAGCATACATGACGACATTTGTTCAATTTCTAAATTAATCAATTTAATTATCGCAATAAAAGAAAATAATCATTTTTGAATTACTTTAATTTTACTAAAAAAGATTTCGATACTAGTTCAAGTATGGAATGGAAAAATCTGAATAGAAAAACATGACACACTGTCAATAAAAAAAAGGCCAATATGGGAGGAAATCAAAAAACAAATTTCAATTAATATCAAATTTATCGGTTAAAATAAGTAAAACTGACCCCAGATTTTGTAAGCGCCATCGATTTTTCCAATTTGCTGAGTCTTTCATTAAAATCATTTGGAATGGTATTTGTAGGAACATTGGCTTCTGTAAATTTGTAAACGCATTAATTTTATAATAAAAATAAAAATTGAGGCCAAAAGTTAAGAAATGTCCCAAAGAAAAATCGAAAAAGCTCATTGGGACGAGCAGAAAACTTAAATGATTCAACTAAAGTCTGGTCACCAGAATATCGAGCATTCTAATAATCAGCGATATGTAATGTGTCTTGAAAGAGGAAAGAATCTAAAAGTGTAATATCCAACCGCTCAAAAAATAACTCAAAAACATCTCAAAACCCAATTAATGAAACGTAAAATAAACCTTGATGTGTAATAGGAGAATTGGAAGGAGCAATTTGACCAGATAAATCAACTATATTTATATCTACGTTCGACCCACTACTTAAATTGTTGCTCCTCGAAACACCTTCAACCCCAGAAGTTAAAAGAGGTGCATCAGCGTCAGTTTCTTGTTCTTCTACAATAGCGAATTCTATTGGTGGATGTCCCAAACACTCGCTTAATTCATTCAAATAAAAACTAAAATTTTCAAATTGTTGTTTGACTTGGTCATAAAATTGGCGGTTAATAAAAGAAGCATCACCTAAAATTAAAGGATAGTTTTCCAAAAAGCGAAAGAAAAGTTAAGGAAAAAATTATTTTTTCGAAAAATTAATTTCAAGAAATAATTCAAATTAAAAAAAAATTAATTTAATAACCTCTAGCACGCTTTTGACGCATAGACATCCGCATTCTATTCATTGAATCATATGCTTTCATTGTTTTTTTAACAAGTGATTGCCAATAATCATTAAAACTATTTACACGTTTCATACGTTGCTCATTAGTAAATAACTGAAAAAACAAAAAATTGATTTCATAAAAAAATTTTAATTTTTAAATTACCGGCGAAATTAATTGAGAATGCTGATCTACTTCTGTCGTTACAAAATCTTTTTGTATAGAAAAAGGCAAAATTCCAGTCAAATAAAAGAGATACTCTTTGCAAAATGGAATTAACACCCCCAAATTTAATTGTCTATCATTGCTGATTAAAAATAGAATCACTTGATTAAGTAATTTGTGCCCTTTGCCATTAAATAAGCCATTAAGTAGAAGTTCAGTGAAAAATCTTAAAAATAATTTATATTCAAATTTACAATTCTAGGTAAAATGCGGATTGCGGAAAATGCGGATTTTTACAAACCCCTCACCCTAAGACATTCTAATTTCCTTTTAAAACGGATTATTAGAAGAGTAGCACATTTTTTAACCCTGGACAACCTAAATAGATAAAAAATGTATTAAAACCCAGGGCATTGACTTTTTATTAAATGAACCTAATTTCCCAGGAAAATGAGATTATGTCAGAAATCCGTTGTAATTCAATTAAAAATAAAAAATTCAAACCTCAAAACAAATAACAATCTTGAAGAATTCCCCACTTTATCTTCCGTTTTCAACGGCAATTGCTTTTCAAACCCATTAAGTAAATGCATTGGAAATTCTTTGTATAAAGCTGCTACATTTACATTAAAATCCACCAAAGCACTTATATCACAATCTATTGCTGCTCCACAAATATTCGCTGCAATTTCATCCAAATATTTGCTGAGATTTAATTTATCCAAATCAGGTAATAATTGATAAATTGTTGAGGTCGAAATATTTTTTAATTTTTTGGTGAATGCAGTCAAGTTGTCAGGTGTATCGTCTAAGGAGGACAAATGGTGCTGATCAAAAGGTTTCATATCTCTAATTGTCTAAATAAAAAATTAAATTAAAAAAACTTGTGAAAAGTTTAAAAGAATACAAAATATAATTAAGAAAGAAATTTTTAAACCTGTCAAAAACCCCTAAAAAATTTCCATTTAAAATTGCAGACAGACATTTGCGGACACCAACTAAGCTTTCTATTTTAAGACATAAATAAGGATTTTGAGATAAATATTCACTAAAATAATACAAATGTTTAGGCAATGGCGCTGGAAATATCAGCTAGCTTTTGTTCAAACTTAAAAATCAGCAAATTTCTGTCCGCAAATTTAAAAAAAATACGCAAACGTCTACCCGCAAACCCCAGGATTAAAATCAAACTTTCTCTTGATTTAAATTAAAAAGAAACCTTAATATTTCGCTCCCTCGTCTCAGCAAGTTTTGTCATCTCCGCAATCCATTGGGCATACATTGAAGTCATCTGTCTAATTATAATTTTTGGGAAATTCTTAATTAAAAAATAATTTTAAATGAAAGCAAAATAATTAAAATAAAAAATTGTAAAATTAAATACAATTTAAAATATTAAAAAAATAAATAATATTTACACGTCTTGAGATTTATTTTGAAAAATTTTTCTAAAAAACAATAAAAAATAAGTCAAAATAATTTAATTGAGCTTTGTGTATTTCATATAAAACAATAAAAATGGGATTTAAAGCCTATAAAATAAAAGTCTTAAGATTTATATATATATAAATAAATTAAGCTGCTCAAAGAAAATGCCAAAACAAATTTTAAAAAAATTTCTGAAATATTTGTTATCAAAAATGGAATTTTTAATGTTTTGGTAGAATTTTTAAAAATTAATTTTGGCATTTAAAGGCTATACATTCTCCCTGATTTTAAATTGAAAAACAAATTAAGTGAGAAAAAATAAAGTCAAATGGAGATTGGAACTTTAGTCTGGGCTAGATTCTTGTTTAAATTTTGAAAAAAAAAAATCAAGACCGTCTAGTTAAGTGATTAAACATAGAAAATAAAGAAAAAGCAACAAAAAACAAGGATCTGGTCTAGAAACAGTACAATCTCTAGAATCAAATATAAAATGAGAATAAAATTTAAAATAAAAATGAGAAAAATACAAAAAACTTAAATGGTTTTTTGGTTTAAAAAACTTAACAAAAAACTTATACCTCTTTTTGAGAAAAAATATAATTTAGTGTCCTGTAATATTAATATTGGGAAAATATGCCTTGACAAGCATATAAGTAGAAAATATCCTGCTACTAATAGCGTCAAGTCGATCATTTACACCATCAATCCTATCATTAACAGCAATAAATCTATCATCAACAGCTTTGAACTTGTCATCAATAGCTTTGAACTTATCATCAATAGCTTTAAATCTGTGATCCAAATTCTTCTCCAAATCAGAAATACTCTTCTCTATTTTTTTATCAAATTTCTTCTCCAATCCATCTATTTTTTTATTCATTTCCTTCTCTAATCCATCTATCTTTCCATTCATTTTATTTTCCAAGCCATCAATTTGATATTTAATTGTTGAATTGATATAAATTTTCAAATCATCAATTTTATTTTCAAATGCATCATCAATTTGTGTTTTTATTGTTTTGGTGAAGTTGTTCTCCATTTTATTTATTTTCGTCTCAAATGCATTTAATTTTCCACTAAAAGAAGTAATTTTATCTTCCATTCTATCCAATCTTGTATATATAAGACCAATAATTACAAAGTACAGCATTAATGTTGATGAAGATACCATCAAATTTGCTGCTGTTGTAATTAGATTTAATCCCGTAATAAACAACATTTTAACACCATATAACGACATTTTAACACCATATATTAAATATTCCAGCCATTTAGGTGTCTAAAAATAACAAATACAAACTTTAGAATAAATAAATTAGAAGCCAGGAGATCCCATTAATAAATGTAAATTTAAATAAAGAAACATGGAAAGCAATAAGAATCTCTCAAAAATGAAATTTAAAAAAAAACTCCAAAATTTAAACCGTAGATAAAAAATGTATAAACCTTTTTGGCCTGTTGTTGTGTAATGTTGTTCTGACAATGAGTATTGTTGTTCTGAACTGTTCCTTTTAATCCACCACTTAAACGATGTGCAGCAGCGTCGTCATCACTCGATTCTTCCGGTGGCAGTTCTATTGGTGGATGGCCTAAACACTCGTTTAATTCGTCCAAAGAAAAGTGGAGACGTTCAAAATGTTGTTTGGTCAGTTCAAAGCGCTGGCGGTCATCGGCGGAAGCATCACCTAAAAATTTGGGTGTATTAGCAAAAAAATTTGTAAGATAATGGCTTATTTGAGTCAGAAATTTACTAAAACATCCCTCAAAAAATTAAAAAAAAAGAAAAACCTCTTTTACGTTTCTCATTTATTATAACACTTTCCAATATATTCATTTCTTCATAACATTCCATAGTATGAACAACCAGTGATTGCCGATAATCATCAAGTGTTTCTATAAGAATATCACGATCATCTTTGGAAAATAACTAAATACAAAAAATTAATTTTAATATATTAAAATAAAAAGTAAGAAGGCGTTTCGGATTCGATTAAATAAATAAATCAGAAAGATTAAAAAAAAATGTTTTCACAAAACAAATAAAAAAATATTAGGAAAATATGTTTATGTACAAAAAGTCTATTATATTTAAACTACCGTTGAAGTTAATTGAGTAAATTGTTGTTCTGATTCTCCAAAGTCATCAACATGTTTTTGTTTAGAATAGGGCAAAATTCCAGTTAATGGCAAAAAATAATCATTGCAGAAAGGAATCAACACACTTGTATTTAAATGTTCTAATTTATCTGTTTTGACCAAAGAAGTGATCAGAATATTTAATTTAAATCCTTCACGTCCAAAGATTCCATTAAGAAAGAGTTCAGTGAAAAAGCTGAAAATTATTTTGATTAAACAAATTTCTTAGAATTATTTTAAAATGTGCCCATACCAACACTTAAAGAAAATCAAGGCCGACAAAAACTAATGAAATTAAATTTTCACGAAATATAAAAATACCCAAGTATTATAAAAAATTCAAACCTCAAACAAACTCGCAATTTTGACGGATTCTCCACTTTATCGCCCTTTTTTGAAGGCATTTGTTTTTTGAATTCATTCAGCAAATACATCGAAAATTGCTTGTACAAAGAAGAAACCTTCACACAGAAATTGACTAAAGCAATCAAATCAGAAGTATCATTAGCTGCTTCACAAATACTTGTTGCAATTTCATCCAAATATCTGCTGAGATTTAATTTATCCAAATCAGGTAATAATTGATAAATTGATGATGTCGAAATATTTTTTAATTTTTCGGTGAATGCAGTCAAGTTGTCAGGTGTATCGTCTAAGGAGGATAAATGGTGCTGATCAAAAGGTTTCGTATCTCTAATTGTCTAAATAAAAAATTAAATTAAAAAAACGGTACTTTTTTCATATACCGCCCCCCCTCACTATTTGAGTCTCAAAAGATAATCCTTTATTTTTCCTGTCAATCATTTATTTTCCTTAAGCAATATAAGTAAAAAGTAATTGGTAGAATGCATATAATCCGCAATTCCATTAAAAATGCAAATCATTTATTTATGTTAACTTAAATTTTCTTTCTTTCTAAATTAATTATAGTTATGAAATATGATCAATTAGTTACACATGTAGATGAGCTTGGTGAAGGAGACATAAGCTTGGGATGTATCCGTTTTTTTCAACAACGTGGAATTTTGCATCGAGAGCGAATCTGTGATAGATGCGGAAAAGATATGAGGATTTCTACGGATCGAGGCAATTATGTATGGAGATGTAAATTTAAGAAATGTAAATCTAAAAGAGGAATCCGCACTAGAAATTTTTTTGATGAAATTTTGAATGGAATTGCGGATTATATGCCTCCTTTCTAACTTTTACTCACTAATTTTACTCATAAATTTACTTTTTACTTATATTGCTTAAGGAAAATAAATGATTGACAGGAAAAATAAAGGATTATTTTTTGAGACTCAAATAGGGAGGGGGGGCGGTATATGAAAAAAGTACCAAAAAAACTTATGAAAAGTTTAAAAGGAACCTTTATGTTTTGCTGCCTCCTATCAGCTTTTAATGTCATTTCCTCAATCCAGTGGGAATACCTTGTCGAAGTCATTTTTAAAATTTATTTTTTGTAATATTTGTTTCTAAAATAAGAAAATATATTTCATTTTAAAAATCAAAAAATCTTTCCAAAGCTTTTGCGGACAAAAATTGCGGACTTTAAGGTACTTCACAAGAAGGTTTAGAAATTTAGCAAAAAATCATAAAACCAAAGCTAAAAATAAACCCTCCATTTTGATCAGAAAACACAAATTTACAATACCATTGACGAATCTGCAGTTTCAAATGCGCAATTTCTAAAGCCACGTTTTCATTATTTGTAAGGACTTTAATTAAAAAGGTAATAAAATGGCTTTATTAAACCATCATTCAATCACAAGAAAATTTTAAAAAAAGTCAAATTTATAATTTTAAAATTAACCACATCCCAAGTGGAATAATATAAAATAATAAAAGGAGTGCTTGCAAGCGAAAAGATAAAATGTATATAAGTATGAAAAAAATATGTGATGATAATTGATCCAATTTTTAAAAAATTAAGAGGACAACTTTAAGAATAATAAAAATTTTTGGAAATATTTTTTTCGAAAAATAGAGGTAACCGCATTAGAAAATTTAGAATCGTCGAAGATGCCCAAAAAAATGTCAGAAAAATTTTCTAAAAATTCTTAAAATTTAAAAAAATACTTTAAAGGACAAAATAATCATCACATAAACACATAAGAATCACTTTCAAACCACGAATTCCTCTTCTTTGGATTTTCATTTCCATGTCAATTTCCACCACCACCACAGCAAGAACGTCGAGTTTGGTTTTGACCTTCTCCCTCTCCAATGTTGGCACCTTCCCGGCCTCGACCTGCTGGACCGCCACCACCAGCTCCCTCGTTTTTGGGCAATCTTTTGGCTGAAAAATTAAATTTTAAAATTTTATAAAATGAAAACAATGGTAAAATTAAACACAATAAATTCAAGAAGTGTAAGAATTATAGTGGTTTCCCAAAAATCCAAAAAAAAAATTGAAAAATGCCTTAGAAGCCTTGTGGTTAAGTGGTTTAAGTGAAGAGAAAATATGAAAAGATGTATTTCTCATTTTTCCGGAAAGTTCGCACTTAATTATCAAACACAAAAAATTTTGCCTCAAAAACATTATGGTTAGGTGGTTTAGGTGTGGGAATCACCAACAAATTCCAATGAAACTTATTGTTAATTAAAAACTCCAGCATTTTCAAATAAATATTTTTAAACAAACCTATAGCTAAAAATATTTCGTTGACATTCATTGACGATTTTGCTGAAGTTTCCAAAAATAAAAGTCCATTATCTTCAGCATATGCCTGCGCCTCTTCATATTCAACAAATCGTTTTGCGGCCAAATCTGCTTTGTTTCCAGAAAGCGCAATTACAATATTTGGAGACACTTGACGTTGAAGTTCACGAACCCAATTTTTTGCTTTGGCAAAGGATTCCTTTAAAAATAATTTGTAATTAATGTGCCAATTTACACAAAAACCTGATTTGTGATGTCATAAACAACAATAGCCGCTTGAGCTCTGCGATAATACATTGGTGCCAACGAATGATATCGCTCTTGTCCAGCAGTGTCCCAAATCTCAAATTTAACTGTTGCTTCGTCCAAAGGCCATAAATTGACGGCATGTTCTTTTTTTATAAATTATTTTAGATTATCTAAAAACAAAATAAATTATAAAATAATTTGAAAAAATAAAGAAAAGTAGAAAAAATTGTAAAATACAATTAAAAATATTAATATAAAACAATAGATAAAAGTCTGAGATTTATTTATAAGGTCAACAATAAAATAGAAATAAAATCCTGAGTTAAATAAATTCTGAGATTTTGAAAAACGCCAAAAGATTTTTTAATGTAAATTTTATTTAGGTTTTATTTTCTTAAAAATTTCTTTTAAAAAAATTTTGGCGAAAAGAAAATAATTTAATGAGCAAATACATAAAACTGATATAACCGTATAAGTCAATAAATAAATAAATGGAAGTCTTGATAATTTTTACAATTAAAAGGCAATAAAACTTTGAGTAAAAAATTTTTTAGGAGAGTATTCAGGGAAATTCTTAGGAAATTTTTTGAATGTCCTTTTTGGCAAAAATAAAACAAAAAATATATGAAAGGTTTTAAAGTCTATAAGTTACTCAAAGCTTCTTTCCAACAAAAAAAACTTATTGGAATGTATTATTTTGAAAGGGATGGCCTAACACGAATTCTAATGCACTAAATCTGATAATTAAATTATTTTTTAGATGGTCGATTGCAGTCTGGATAGCCGTGACGTTGTTTAATTCAAATTCTTTTATTTTCTTCTCAACATAAAGTTCCAATTTGTCGTTTAAATTTCTTTCCATTGGCCAAAAATAAATTAAGAAGCCAAAAAAAGCAAGAAGAATGGCAACGTTTATGCCGAGACTTGTTATAGAAGCTCCGTACAATTCAAAACTACTGCGTTGGAAAATCTAAATTAACTTTCAAGATTAACAAAAAAATTTTAATCTAAATTAAAAACATTGATATGTATTAATTTTTCCAAATTTAAAATAATTTTAAAAAAATAAAAAAAAAGAAAATAAATAATTACAAAATAAATACAATCTAATAAATTAATAAAAATAGTTAAACTAAAGATTTATTTATTATCATGAGATTATTTAAGCAAATATAGGCAATATTGATTATTATTATACTTAAAGCATACAATTTTTTGGTTAGGGAAACCAATAGAATACAAGAAGAGTAATAGCAATAAAAGATAAAAGAATAAAAATGATTGAACTAAACAAAATTCTTACTACCTCAAAAAATTTAAAGACACACTTGTTATTAATTATATCGAGTGGATTTTCTATTAATAATATGTCGTGTAAACAATTGGAAAAAAGTAAGAACGAAAGAAAGAAATAAATGCCGAAAGCATATATGAAAACAATCCAAGCTTTACCAAAAGAATCTATGCGTGCAAAAAATAGATTTTTAGTAATCAGGTGAAATGGAGTAAAGATTAATAAGAAGAATAATATGAAAAGAGTTGCTAAGAGGATTAGATGGTGAAGTGGTTTGTTGAAACGAGATGTCGAAGTGGGACGGTTTTTGCTAGTTGAAGACAAGCAAACATATTTCCAAGGATTAGACTTCTAAAATTTGTTAGGAGTGTTTTTTATTTTGAAGATTTTTTTAATTAGGCAGGTGTAGAATTCTGAGAAATAATTTGCGGACATTTTCCTCGACACATTTTGGTTTCGTGAACAAAATTTAAGGATTTTTAAAAATATTTTTGGATGTGTGCATAATACTCACGAATTGATGAGATCGCCCAGATTGGACTATAGGGATTTAAAAAACAAGTAGAAAAGTACCTGGTCACGCACAACAGGCCTAGCTTCAACTAATTGTTCCAAACGCATATTGACTTGGACTAGTTGTTGCTCTATATTACCGAGGCGGTGCTCAACGTTGTCGAGACGGTGCTCAACGTTGTCGAGACGGCGCTCAAAATTGTCGCGGCGCTCAACATTGTCGCGGTGCTCAACAAAGATGAGGTTCTCGATATTGTTGACACGGTTTACCAAATCATTGATCACTGGATCTAAATATTAAAACTTGATTTTAGAATCAAAAGGAGTTTGGGGGAGGGGGGGGGGATTTTTCACCAAAATATTTTAAGGAGACTAAATAATAGAAAGCAATAATTTTGGTGACCTTTTTAATGTTGGCTTTTGGGTAAAATTTAAAATAAGGTTGTACTAAATGAAGGGAGGCAAAATCGAAGCAGAATTCCTAGGAGGCGAAAATAAAAATGTGTCCGATTAGTTAAGACAATTTACAACAAAAAATCAGCTAAATTTGAAATAAAATAAAAACCTTGTTGTTCCAGTTGAGGCTCTGCGGCATGACGCTCACCGTGAGGCAATTCGTGTTGTCCCACAGGCTCAATTGGAAGATTGACATTTTGTTGTCGTCGTGGACGAAGGCTCTCAAAGAATTCAATGGAACGACGCCTCCAATCTTGCATTAAATTGATATCTGCACCAAGCTGTAGTTCTAGAAAAGGCTAAATAAAAAAGAAAGAAAGCATAAAAATTAAAATAAAATTAAAATGGTTCAAAACCATCATTTAATAAAGATTAAAAAAGAAAAGAAGTCAAATTTATAATTTTAAAATTAACCACATCCCAAGTGGAATAATATAAAATAATAAAAGGAGTGCTTGCAAGCGAGAAGATAAAATGTATATAAGTATGAAAAAAATATGTGATGATAATTGATCCAATTTTAAAAAAATAAGAGGACAATTTTAAGAATAATAAAAAGATTTCAAGTTTTTTTATTGAACGAGAATGTCAGAAAAATTTTCTAAAAATTCTTAAAATTTAAAAAAATACTTTAAAGGACAAAATAATCATCACATAAACACATAAGAATCACTTTCAAACCACAAATTCTCCTTCCTTGGATTTTCATGTCAATTTCCTCCACCACCACCACAGCAAGAACGTCGAGTCTGAGTTTGGCCTTCTCCCTCTCCAATGTTGACACCTTCCCGGCCTCGACCTGCTGGACCGCCACCACCAGCTCCTTCATTTTTGGGCAATCTTTTGGCTTAAAAATTAAATTTTAAAATGTTATAAAATGAAAACAATGGTAAAATTAAACACAATAAATTCAAGAAGTGTAAGAATTATAGTGGTTTCCCAAAAATCCAAAAAAAAAATTGAAAAATGCCTTAGAAGCCTTGTGGTTAAGTGGTTTAAGTGAAGAGAAAATATGAAAAGAAAACAAATGTATTTCTCATTTTCCGGAAGATCGGATTTAATTTATCAAACACAAAAGACTCTGCCTTAAACGTTATGGTTAAGTGGTTTAGGTGTGAGAATCACCAACAAATTCCAATGAAACTTATTGTTAATTAAAAAATCCCCAAAATTAAATATTTTTAAACAAACCTATAGCTAAAAATATTTCGTTGACATTCATTGACGATTTTGCTGAAGTTTCCAAAAATAAAAGTCCATTATCTTCAGCATATGCCTGCGCCTCTTCATATTCAACAACTCGTTTTGCGGCCAAATCTGCTTTGTTGCCAGATAGCGCAATTACAATATTTGGAGACGCTTGCCGTTGAAGCTCACGAACCCAATTTTTTGCTTTGGCAAAGGATTCCTTTAAAAAATTAAAATTAATTTGCCAATTTACTCAAAAACCTGATTTGTGATGTCATAAACAACAATAGCCGCTTGAGCTCCTCGATAATACATTGGTGCCAGCGAATGATATCGCTCTTGTCCAGCAGTGTCCCAAATCTCAAATTTAACTGTTGCTTCATCCAAACAAATTGTCTGAGTTAAAAAAGCAGCGCCAATCGTCGATTCTTGATATTCATGAAATTGGCCTTTGACGAAGCGCAAAACGAGAGAGGATTTGCCGACAGCAGATTCACCAAGCAAAACCAACTGAGCGAACAAAAATAAAAATAAATTGGGGTTATCGAGAAAATTTAGAAAATGATGACATTTCATCCCACGGAGATTATATGACTAGGGCTTCAGATAAAACGGATTCAAAGATGGAAAGTTGGAGAGGATGGCAACTACTTCCAAAAATCCAATATAGATCTGTGGGCCCTTCCCAACGCTTCCAAACTTTAGTGCCCAAGCATTGCCCAAATAGGGGAACCAGGACATCGGAAACAGGCATAACATTTGAACCGAAGAAACTATTCAAAGTAGTAAACTAAGTAGGAGCTGTCCGACTGTTTAACCATTCTTGAACTCTTATGAGTCATCCCTCAAACTTTAGAAAATAAAACCTTAAATTGACATGTCTTTGTAGGGCCACCTCCACCACCATTATTGCCTGGACGAGGAGTGTTGCTACCGCCACTGGCACTGCTTCCTTTATTTGCCATTTGTGTCAATTAATTGGGCAATATTCAAAAGTCAAAAGATAAAGAATGGCCAAGTTGTTGATTTTTAAATAAAATAATTTTTTAAAAGATTTTTACAATTAAAAAAGCTGAAAAGAAGAAATTAATGAGTACTTATGTTTAGATTAAAAACACGCAAGGTCACGCAAAATCGATAAGTACTAAATGAAGCAAGTGAGTCATTCGCGTATCCAATATTCAATTCCTAACAGAATAAAAAAAATTTCGGTGAATTGGACATTTTTAAAATTGGACGTTTTGAAATATTTTAGTTGAGTGACATTTTGAGAAATATATTGATCGCCTGATTTAAATCCGGATTCTTGGATAAAAAATAATTTAAAGAATAAAAAATAAAATAAAAAAACAAAAAAAATATTGAAATAAAATCAATTAAATCACACCCCTTAAACATAATAATTTATGCAAAGTATTATTTGCTTTTCAAAAATGAGAAAATTGGATGAAAAAAGAGCAGCAAAAAGTAGAGAAAATTTATGTAGTTAGTAAAAAGAATGGGATGAAGTTATATTAAAGTTAAGTGACATTAGTTGTGGAAGAGGGGTTAATTCGGCGCGGGAGGCAAATGGGCGTTTTTGGGCGCTGACTAGGCTAAAACACATCTAAGCGTTTTTTTAGTTGAAAACAAGCAGTGAATCATCTTTGAACTGATTAAAAGTTGTTTAAGATTAATAAAGAAAGTTGCTTCAGTTTAAAATAAAACGAAAAAATATTTAAATGCAACACGCTTTTTCTGCGCCAGAACGACCCCAATATGACACAAAAGAGTCAATAAACAAATACATATAAGAGAAATTAGCTGTGCGCCAAGCAATAAAAAGAGGGGGTCGCTTTAGTATATGGGTCCCGAGCTAGAAACTTAAAATACATACCATTCGATTCCTCTCCTTGAGCTGAGTTCAGATCTGCAAAAATTATTTCTAGGAGGCAAAAACTCGTTGAGTTACAGGTCCCTGAAAATTGAAAAACCATACGGGGGACCAAGCTCAATTTTTGGGGTGAAAAATTCGAAAATACAAATGATACATCATTCGAACGAATGATGTCCTAGAAATAATTTTAGAAATAATTTTCCTCCTAGAAATAATTTTTGCGGCCGTCGTTCCGCTCGACATGCCCGGCTTCCTCCACAGCGGCAAAAACTTTTCCGCGGAGCCTGTACATAAGGCGCTACAACAACTGATTATAACTTTGTTCAAACTCATCCAATTACGCTGATTTTGGTGTCATTCGACTCAGCTTGAAGAGCTCGTTCGAATGAGGTATCAATCGCATTTTCGAATTTTTTACCCCAAAATCGAGCTTGGTCCCCCCTTTGGTTTTTCAATTTTCAGGGACCTGTAACTCAACGAGTCTTTGCCTCCTAGAAATAATTTTTCAGATTTGAACTCAACTCAAGGAGAGGAATCGAATGGTATGTGTTTTAAGTTTCTAGCTCGGGACCCATATACTAAAGTACAGCCAAAAAGAGTGAAAGAATTTTAATATAAAATACAATATTTGATCAGAGGGACTTTTTGAATTATTTAAACTTTGACCCCTTGATTTAACTCTTTTTAGCGTTGAATTTAACAAAAAAAAAAAAAGGAATTTTTAAATTTTAAAAATGCAGAATTGAAAGTTGATTAAATTTTAGGGGTTTTAGCTTGTTAAACAGAGAAATAATTCTAAAAAAGTTTTGGAAGATAAAATTAGAAGCGAACAACAAAATTAATAAAATCTGAAAAGCACGTGAAATAAAAAAAGAGAAAAATAAAAAGAAAATGAGAGATAACGTAAAAATGAGAGTAGAAGAGAAAATTAAATTAAAAAATAAAAAAACATTTTGCCAAAATGTGTGGAAATTTAAATGAGCATCAAAAAAATATGTGAAAGTTGAAGCCTTTGAAACCTGATAACTTTCCCGGGGATTATCATAGAAAATTAGATTTTTTATTTAAAAATAGAGCAGATTCTAGACTACAAAAATAATTAAATTTTAAATTTAAAAAAATAATAAAAATAAAACAGGCTAAAAACCTGTAATTTCAACGAAAAATTAAATTATCAAAATATTTAAAAAACACAAAATTAAAAAATAAAAAGATTTGCTTATCTTTAAGAGCTTCGCAAAAAACGTTGAAAAGCATTATAACCTGCTTCAAGTTCGAAAACCATTTGACGCGCTGTTTCGTCAGAAAGTTCCTCATGCGCGGCCATTCCATGTAATTTATCATACCTTTAAGTTAAAAATTTTTTTTTGAAGAGGTTTCAGATTTTTAGAAACATGCTTCAGATTTTTAGAAACATGCTTCATATTTTGAAGCATGTTTCATACTTGTTGAAGCTTGCTTCAGATATTAGAATCTTGCTTCATATTTTCAGAAACAAGTTTCATATTTGTTGAAGCTTGCTTCAGATATAGAATTTTGTTTCAAGTTTTTTGAAGCAAGTTTCAAATTTTATAATAAAAAACTAACCAAGCTTTAACCTTCAGTTTCGCATCAAAATCATCAGGAAGAGTGCTCATCGCATTTATTGAAGCATACAATTCAGTTAAATTCGGAAAGAGTTCATCAACTGCCCGAATATTTAATTTAAGTTGGTCAAGTGAAGTAATAAATAATTCAACAATGTCAGCAATACATTTGAGTTGATTTCCCTAAAAAGTTTCTAATTAATTCTGAAGCATGTTTTAAAAATTAATTAGGGGAAGTTTAAATATTTCTGAAGCAAGTTCAAGTTTCTTTCTTTTTATTTTCTGGTCTTAAAAAAATTTCTGCTTCAAGATTTTAAAAAAATCTGCTTCAAGTGTTAAACAATTGTTTCAAGTTTTATTGATTATGATTCTTTAATTTTTCTGCTTCAAGTTTTAAATAGGTAATCGCTTCAAGTTTAAAAAAAAATTCTGCTTCAAGTTTTAATAACTTTTGCTTCAAGTTTAATTGTTTTGCTTCAAGTTTAATATTTTTGCTTCATGTTTAAAAAAATGTGTTTCAACTTTTAAAAATGTTTCTGCTTCAACTTATTAAAAAATAACCTTATCATCTCTCACAGTAATAGGTCTATCCTCTCTAATACGCTCCAACGCAGCAGGGCATTGAATTCTATGTTGGCGGACAAATTCCTCAATGCTCATCCCCGGAACTAGACGAAGCGCAACTTTAATTTGGACCAACAATTTTGAACATTCTGCCGTGTATTCTTTAGAGGGGACATAATCTCTTGAATAAACTTTTTCTAAACATTCTAATGCATTTATCATTGCATATAATTCTGACATGTTGTCGATACGATCGCGTTCAGAATTGTTGTCAAATAGACAAACCTTTAAATTAAATTAGTTGAAATTATTAAAAATAAAATTAATTTTTAATTATTTTTAAAGAAAATTGCAGCAAGTTTTAAATTATTTTGAAGCAAGTTTAAGTTTTAATTTAATAAAATCAAGTTTGTAAATAATTCTGATTCTTAACTAATTATTTCAAGTTTGTAAATAATTCTGATTTGTTTTTATTTAATTCTGATTTTTTAAATGTTTAGTAACTTAAGCAAGTTTAATATTACTGCCAGGTTTACAAAATAGTAAAATTCTGATACATATTATAATTAAAAAATAAATAAAACTTACTTCCTGGTCAAGATCAACAGAAGCCATAATTTAATTAAAAACAAGCTCAAAATATAGCTAAAAAGTTAATTTAAAAAGTTAAAAAATTAAAAAAATATTTAAAGCCTTCAATTAGGCTAATTAATTTAAAAAATATTTTTTTATAATAATTATTTAATTTTTTATTCATTTAATTTACAATAGCCTTCCTTAAGGTTAGATGAAAAATCAAGATCAATTTAATTTTTTTGACTGAAATGGGAAAAACAAAAAACAAAATATTCAAAGAATTAATTTTTTACTTCTTCAAAAATCCTACAATTTTTGAAAAATTGAAAAAAACTTTTTTTTTTAATTTACAAAAAATCACGAAAATTGAGACAAAAATTTTCTCAATTTTTTAAAAATTTTCTAAGGTTTCCGTAAATTAAAAAAAATTTTTTTTTGTAAAATTCCCTCAGAAAAATCCCATAATTCTCCAAAATTCAGTCAAAAACTTTTAAAACTCACAGAAAAACAAAATTAAAAAAAATACTATAATATTAATTCCAAATCTTCCATAATTTTATTTTTAGGTAATTGTGCAATCATTAACGGCAAATTTGAATATTTACTTCTTTTGCTTCTCAAATTTTGCTGAATTTTATTATTTTCATTATTTGAAGTTAAATAACGATTAATCCCCCATTTTAATCTTCCTAGACGTTGTTTTGATAATTTATTTGTTTGGTGATTTGAGTTAAATGAAGAGACGATTTCGTCGTAGAAATTATCTGAAAAATGAGGAAAATTAATTTTTTAGTGTTTAAAATTAAATTTTTCTTGAAAAAAATTTTCATCAAGTCGGAGCCGGATTTGTGTTTATATGAAAAAATAATTTTTTGCATCTTTATGTTGGTTAAAGAATAAAAAATTGTTTCCAGCCTGTTTGTCCCAAAATCAACAGATTAACTGTCCTTGTCCAAGAAAATACCGATATTTCCGTCCTAAATGTCTAGCTCCCCGATTTCTTTGTTTATTCAACTTAAAGGTGGGAATTCCTTTTTAAATTTTGCTCCGATCTTCTGTAAGAAAATTCAACCGCCGAAATCTAAAAAAAGTCAAAAGCTGAAAGTCAACTTGTCCGCAAGTTGTTGGACTTTTTTGTCCAACAACGGAAGGACAACGAGAGGATTTTATAATTAAAAAATTTTTTTCTACATTTTAAATTAAAAAAAACCTTCAATTTGTTTCATCTCATTTTCAACTTGTTCCAATTTTTCATCAATCCTCTTACAAATTTGTTGTTTTGTATATTCCTTGTCGTGTTCACAATTGTTTAAAGCAAAATCCCGTTGGGAAGTTAATTTCCTTGAAAGGGCATCGAGACGAAGAGTTTTGATTATTTGAAGATTCTTAGGTTTAAAAGGTACAAATTTTTTTAATAAGGCGTAAGACCACAACCAAGAGGGAGATTCCATAAAATTCCAATTAAACCGATAAAAATGGAAAAAGTGGTGAATAATAAGGAAAGATAACGATTTTAAATTTTTTACTGAATGATTCACTTTACGAATATTTTCTTTAGTAAAAAAAAGATCATTACGATGAGTTCGGCCCTCGGCTAGTTGCATTCTCCCCCTTGGGTTTAGACCAAAAAAGGACTGCAAATATAAAAATCAAAACCTTTCTCCTCGTATCAAATTCGGAATCCAGCTGAATTTTACGCCGTTGAAAAAAACCACAACGCCTATTTAAAATATCGTCTTGAAGTTTTTCGAACTTGAATTTTAAAAAATTTAAAGAAATAAATTTAAGAATCAAAAAACCTGCGACATTTTTGCCTTATGCAATCGCAATCTCAAATCATTAAAGCGCCTTTCAGAGTGAAGAATTTTAGCCAAATATTCTTCTCGTCGAGATTCATTTGGAGGTGGAGGAAGATCAGTAGAGAAGAAAAATTTAGTTTAAAAATCAGTTGGGCACCGAGGAAGTTTTAAATAAGCTAACCTCTGACCCGGACCTATCAGAGTCTGTAATTCCAATTTGCCTAGCCCTCTACTAAAAAAATTAAAAAAAGTATACCACTGCTTGAAGCCGGGCAATTGTTCATATCTTCAAATTAGACGATTAAAAGTTGATAAAAGAGAGATTAAAGAAAGATTAATACCTATAAAATAAAGGAATATTAAAAAACAAATTTTAGAAAAAGAATTAAAAAAGAATCAGAAAAAAATTTACAGCTGAAATACGCACTCAAAAAACTTTTTTTCAAGCATTTTTAAGATTATTAAGAAATAGTAGTGTAAAACAAGAGAGTGAGAAAAAGAAGATGAGAAAAATACAAAAAGTCATATTTTAAACATTTTGCCAAAGTAAATAAATAAGCTAAATTTAAATAATTTCAATAAATTCTAAGTTTTCGTTTGATTCGTTCCAGTTTTTGCCTCATAACTCGAGATTGAATGAACCTATTAGAAATAGCTTGATATTTTCTGATAGAGGATTAAATTTGCTACAAAATGGTGTGTAAGTAAAGATTTCAGATAAATCTCAAAAAAAGTTATGCGCGAAAAACTGTCAATCTTTGATTTTTTGGATGCTTTTTTGATCATAACATTAGCTATATATTTCTTTAAAATTTTGTTTTTGTATATTCTAGTAGCAAATTTTATCCTCTATCTGATGATATCATTAATTTTATTTTAATTAATTATTTTAAATTTCAGTAAAATTTAAAAAATGGCAAATAATTCATCTACTTCAACAGATTTAGAGACCGAAAAGCGTCGCAAACTTTTAATAATGCAAAACGCACTTTTCGGCAGAGCCAGAAAGCGTCGTGTGATCAACGAAACTGATAATAATCAACAGGTTTTTAATTTAAATTTTTTTTATTTTTAAACTCGACTTTTGAAGCAGTGCTCCTCGGCTTCTTCAATAAATTCTAAAGATGACGAAATTTGTGTGGTTTATCACAAAAAGGATGTCAAAAAGAAGGAAGATGAAGAGGTTTTATTTATTGGAGAAAATAAAATTGAGAAAAGTAAAGGAGACGAGGCACTTCGTGGAATGGCAACACAAGCGTTGATTAGGGAGGCAAATCGTTCTGCACAAAGGGCAATGGAATATGGACCGCAAGGATGGTAATGAATTTAATATTAAATAAAATCTGTATTTTCTGGGATGAAAAACACAAATTCCCTTTCATAGAAGACAAACTTGAATTTAAAAAAATTTTTCTGGGAAATTTTGATGGATATGGAAGGGCTTAATGAAGGCCCTTCTTATTCTATATAAATTTATTAGAATTTCAAAAAAAATTTTTTTTTCGTTCATTTAAAATGTCAAAAATTTGATGAAATTTCAATCGATTGCATTTTTAAACTTGATTGGATTCAACAAATTTTATTATTTTCTGTGAGTAGAAGTCTTCTACTCACTGATTCTATATGAATTTACTATAATATCAAAGAAAAAAATTTTTTCGTTTGATGTCAAACTGTCAAAAAATTGATAAAATATCAATCGATTGATATTTTTTAAACTTGATTGGAATCAAATTATTTTATGATTTTTGGTGGGCCGAAGTGTTCGGCCCACCAATGCAATAAGAATTTTCTAGAATTAAAAAAAAATTTTTTCGTTCATTTCAAAATGTCAAAAATTTGATGAAATTTCAATCGATTGAAATTTTTTAAACTTGAATGAATCATCAAATTTTGATGAATATGGAAGGGCTTAAAGAAGGCCCTCCTTATTCTATATAAAAATTTATTAGAATTTCAAAAAAGTCGAATGACGCACCAAATTCATCGGCCAGTCGGAACTTTAGGGGGTGGATTCCATTTATGGGTGTTTTATATGTCATTCTAAAGAGCTCGACGGTCTCTTCGAATGACACAAAAATCGAGCTTTGGTAATTTTGAACAGAGTTATGACTATTTGTTGTTAGCCAAGCAAAATTTGCGGACGCGGATAAAAAAATTTTTGCGGATAAAAAGAAAAATTTTTCAACTTTTTTGTTTCAGGTTAAAACCCCGTGCTTTGACTACAAATAAGCGTTTTCTGGCAAGAACTCTACAATCTGTTGAGTTGGATAGAAGGGAGCATGAACAAAGGAGGAAAATGGCGATGGAAAAGAGAAGGGCTAAACAATAGTATTAATTTAAATAATTTATTTTGGTTTTTAAAGTCAAAGTAGACAACACATATCTCAAAAATAATTTTTAAATTGTGTTTAAAAGTGACAATAAAATAAGAGAGTAATTAAGTGTGTTGAGACTCTTGCGGACATTTTTAACTTTTTTAAAAATAGATGGGAGCCAAACGGATTCGAACCCACGACCCATCTTGACAAGAAACAAATAGAATTTCCCCTCAACCAAAAAGATAATTTTCCACTTTTTGTAACATTTTCGAGCTTCCCAAAAATAACTCATCATTTTGGTGGTATTCTATAAATTAAACCTCTTTTCGTTTCGATATAAATCGTTTGGTGGCTGTCCGCAAGTGTCAACATAATATCAACTGTGATTCCAACATCAAGGCCTTTCATAAAATAAAAGAGATTTTCATGAAGGGATTGAATGAAATAAAAAGGAAATATTTAAAAATAATTAATCATTTAAAAAAACCTTTCAACTTTTATTCTTTCGAAGATTCTGCCATTTTCACTTCTCCAGCAGATTTTCCAGAGCCACCAGCTGTTTCACCCTTCTTGCTAATTCCATCCTCCTCTTTTTCTTTAGAAATCCCCTCTTCATCACCAATATTTTCTAAATCAGCCATCTCCTCCTCTCCGCCCATTCCAAGATCATCAAAACCGTCATCACCACCAGGCATGCCAAAACCTCTTCCGTTGACCGGCATAAATTTGGAAAAGTCCATTGGTGCTGTTATACCTTCGTCTTCATAGTCAGATACCTCATCTTCATCTTTCCATTTATTAAAGTCGACTTTGATCCAAGGCACCTTTCCGGACGCTTTTAAAAGTCGAGGCCACCATTCTGCCTTCTCCTTTGGAATGACAAGCTCCAACCTTCAAATTATAAATATTTTTAAATTATATGTCGTTTAAAAGAGCTCGTCGAGTTGAGTCTAATGATACCAAGATATCGTTTTTGAATGACAATGGACAAAGTTACGAAGAATCGAATATCAGTCAGCCATTTATCCGCTACGCGGACCCTTGCTTTTTTAACCATATTTTTGTCCAACGTCATCCAAGCACGGTGATTTTGGCATCAATCGACTCAGCTCGACGGGCTCTTTAGAATGGTATATAACTTATTATTACCAGAAATTTATTCATGAACCTCTTGGAAAAGAAACCCAAAAAATCCCCAATTAACTGCAAACCTTCGATTGGTGTCAATTTTCTTTCGTTCTGCTCCCTTCAATTTTCCATACAAGTCCAAATCAGCTTCATACTTTTCGCCTCCCTTTTCTCCTTTTATTTTGAATTTTTCACCTTCACAAAGCAATTCATTTATTTTCAAGTCTCCATCTTCAATTGTCAGAAAAACTTGATCAGCACGTTGGGCCCAGAGAATTGAAGGATGTTTAATTGAAGTCGTCATTGCTAAAGTATTTAGTTGGTATCTAAATTTGATTTTTGAATTATTAAGTGATTTTTAAATTTTTATTGAGATTTTTCCCCAAAGGTTATTGTCCGCAAAAATGTTTGCGGACAGAAATTTGCGGACAGCCACTAATAAGGCTATACTGTTCTGATGCACAATATTCGATCAGAATAGTGCCGTATGTCAAGCAATGCTTCTTGGAAATACCAATTGACAGTTTGTTCCATTTTATTAGTTTTCAGTCTTGTCCGCAAATATTGTCCGCAAGCTTCGGTTATGGGGTTCTTTGCCAATCTTTGCCGATTTTTCAAAACATACTTTTTAAAATAATTATGTAGCAGAACAAAATTCAAATAATTTTTAATATCAATCCAAATATTCTTAAAAAATTGAAAAGCTAAAAATATTAAAAAAACAAAGAAAATTGTCAGATAATTAAAAAAATTAAATCATTAATTTATTTAAACATTCAAAATTTTAATTATTTATTAAAATTTAAATTTATCAAATAAAAAAAATACAAAATTATCAATATCTCAAGGCAATTCTTAATTTTTTAAATATTTTAAATAAAATCATTTAAAAACTTGGTAAAGGGCTCATCTCGCTCAAATAGGAGAGAAAAAACCTGAAAAATAATTTTAATGAGAAATAAAGAGAAGAATTATAAGGATATAGGGAAGAGTTCTTATTGTTAGAAAGTCTTAATAATTTAAATGAACTGGAAAAAAATAAAAAATCGATTGATAATTTTTTGCTGATAAATTTTGCGGACTTTTTCTCACTATTTAAAAGTTGACTTTTTTTGCGGACAGATTTTGCGGATTTTTTAAAATAATATATTTTAGGCTTCCTTTATTACGTTGGATCCTACAAGATAGAAATAGACGACCCAAAATAAAAATTTTAAAAACTTGAGAGGGCCTAGAAAAATTTAAAAAAATTTTTGAAAAAGACCCCTTGAAAAACTCTTCCAGCTCTTGAAGCAAAAACACGGCTAAAAAACTTTTTGGTTTTATAATTCAAACCTTGAAGAGACTTATCTTTTCCCATTTTAAATTCTCTGTTCCTTTACTTAAATAAATTTAAATATTTTTGTAAAATATTTTTTTTGAAATTTTTTTTCCACAATTTTCGCTAACCTCTGTTTTGCAAGAGAACAAATTGAAAGACAATGAAGAGAGACTTTTTTCTCTCTTCTCCATTTTTTAATTTTTTGTGGAGGAGAAGACTGGGGTCATAAATATTTTGAAATTTTTTGGTTTTCTAAACTTACAAAAATGTCACGATACACTTCCAATTATGACTTGCCGATGAATTCAAGGTCGGAAGTGAGCAGCTAGACTACGTGCAAATTGTGGAACAATACGTATTGCCATTAATTCTTCCTGGAAATTGGGGAAAGTGATAGAAGCTAGTTGTAAGGGTAAAAGAGATCTAACAGGGTATGGGCCAAGGCCTGGGGTTTATTGTACCTGGAGACCATCCCAGGCATTTTCTGAGCTTCCTAGGTTTCTCCTGGACTCCCAGGACCCGGTCAAAAACCAAACTTCAGAGTCAAGGCCAAAGGGTTATCTAAAACCTCGACTCCAAGCAGTTATGCCATCAGCTATGCCCACCCAGCAGCCCCCCAAAAACAATAATTTAAGGCAAAGGGGATCGATCTGTTCTTCTTTTGGTAAAAAAGACTGAAATATGGAAAGATGTAAGTTCACCCAGCCTTATAAAATATTAAAAAATACCAATGATTCGTACTCATCAGGGCAAATGATCCTCGTTTTGGCGCCAATGAACACTCCTCCCTCAGGTTTCCTTGAAGTTGATGGTCCTCCTTCATCATTTTTAGATTCAGACCTTGCGTCTTTTGATTCTCCTTAAATATTTTTGAGAATAAAAAATAATTAGAAATAAAATAAACCTTGATAAGCAGCAAACGCAGCAGCCGGTGTTGGTGGCAATGGCGGCGCATCCTCCATTTGTAAGAAGTTTGGAGCTGACTGGGAGCTCGTAGGAATCATATTTGACATTATTTGTGCTGGCATGCCGTGAATAGGCGGTCGCATCATGGGAAAAGAGCCATTGGAGCCTGAAAAGAGATTTTAGGCTTTTTGCGGAGAACGCATGCGGACAGGTGGTGTCTGTCAATTTTTATAATAAAAACGATTAAACTAACCGTATGGAGGCATAAAAGGCCTCATCCCCATCGAAGGCATTCGTATAAAACCGCCAGCCTGGAACTGCTGCATCCCAGGCATCATCATAGGCATTGGAGGAGCGCCAGTTGGTAAAGGCGGCATTGCAGGACGGGGGATTTTAGAAGGTGGCGGAGTTGAAGTAGAATCATGAGGAGTTCTAAAAGGGTTTAAAAATGATTTTAAATAGGTATTGAGCTGGAAAAGTTCCAAAAGATATTTCAGAAAATTAAAAAAAAAATTCTGAAATTTAAAAAATTTTAAACAACTAACGCATCGGGCGGTATCCCCTCCATTCCATAAACTTCAACGTTAACATTGTCACGTCCTGGCACAGCTCCAGGAATTTTATCAATCGTTTCCTTGTGTACCTGCATACAATGAATAGCCAACCCAGGGCCTGTGAAGAGTTTTTTGTTGCATATATGACATTTGAAGTGTTTGGCTTTCTGATGCTGTATGAGTATTTTTTCGTCTTCAAATTCTCGATTGCAGTACCTTTGAATGAAAAAAGTTGAAAAAATTAGAATTTTTTAAAAAGGCATACCAACACCACGGCTTCTGTGGCTTCTTCTTTTTTCTACCCATTTTGTTATTTATTCAATTTAAATTTAAAAGGAGGTTTTATTAGCACTCCCTAACGCTATGTCAATTAAAAAGTGAAGAAAAAGCTATAAAAAATTTAAAAAACTTGAAAACCCCTCAAAAAATTCAAAAAACCACTAAAAATGGAAGACTCAAATGTCCACTATATTTTCTTTTTAAAATATTTATTGATTTTGGCATTTCGTTCGATTACTGTATAACAGACTCTAAGATTTTATTAAGTGTCTTTCTCTCTTTTTCTATAATTCTCTCTGTTTAACGTATCTCTCGCTTTCTACGTGTATAATTTAATGTTTAATAATTTTGTTAGAGAATATAACGATTTTTGCTGTCACTTGATTATTGACCTGATTTCTTTTGGTTTTGGAAGCTTTTTGTCGTTCGATTTGTTATTATTTGATTATTTTATTTTTTAAAAAGTTCTAGAAACGTCTATGAATGATACAAATCAAATTAGGATTTTTTTTCCAACACTTTGTGAAGTCGCGATTTTTTCGTACCGTTGCCTTTACAATTTTTTTTTTTGAAATTCTAGAAAATTCTTATTGCATTAATCGGCCGAACACTTCGGCCGTTCAAAAATCATAAAACAATTTTAATTTTTTTGTTAATTTCCCTCTTTTTCAGTCTATTTTCCTTATTATCTTCTATTCTAAAAATTAAATATGGGCCGTCGTCGTAGTGCTTCTCCTCGTGCAAGTGGACCTGTTCGCGCTCCATCGTCTCCAATGCGCGCTCCAACACGTACTTCTACTAATGTTCCTGCAAAGGCTCCACAACCGGCACCAATGGGAGCTCAACAGCGTCAACCTGGACTTCTTGGACAGATGGCTGCGACTGCTGGAGGTGTTGCTATTGGATCGGCTTTGGTATTTTTTAAATGATTTTTTGGGGGATTCTGGTCTAAACTGACTGAGGGGGATAGGAAAAAGAAAAAATCGGCAAAATTTGTCCGCAAATAGTCTTTAAGACTGCCCAAATTTCACATAACTTATAGGGCCACGCTGTCGGCAATATGTTCTCTGGTGGTTCTGCTGAGCAACAACAGCAGCCAATGCCAACCGAGCAACAAACTGATCAACAGAAGCAATACTCTGCTCCATGCGAAATTGAGTGGCGTCAATTCTTGGACTGGTTATTTTTTTTCTTTTTGAAAATAAAAAAATATTTTTAAGCACTGAGCGCCAATCCGACGTTAGTTTCTGTCAATCTTTCAACGACTTGCTCAAGGAGTGCAAAGCTCGTATGGGACAGTAGATTAGAAAAAAGATGAGACGAATGTGAAGTAAAGACGATTTTCTGTTAAATTCTAGGGCGATTAATTTTAAAAATAATTTTTGGTAAAATTAGAAAGTTAAAATTGTAATGTTTTTCTGCCTAGTAAAATTAAATAAATAAATTGATTTTGTTGTGATTTTTTTGTTCTTATTTGTTTAAAATCCGAAATTTTATTATTTCTGAGAAAATACAAAAATAAGAATATTTTTGTTTAATTATTTTCAGAACTTATAAATGACTTCACCTTTTTTGGCTGTTGCATTAATGTTAGGAAGTATTGCGCACCATCAAAACGAAATGCAAAAAATACAAAAATCAGAGGAAGAAACGAAAATCAGAGGAAGAACAAAAAATAAAAGAAAACCAAAAAAATAAAAGAAAAACAAAAAGAGGAAAAACAAAAATTTGAATGTTTTAAATGTCCAAATGAATGGAAATTATTAATGAGATGGTAAAGCTTTTTTTTTATTTTTTTTTTGAATTTTTCATTGATCGCTATTAATTTCAAGCATTAAACACAATTCTGAAGAGTATAATTTCTCTTGTAAACTTTTTGCTAATAGGTTCAGGGAATGCGAGGAAAAGAAGAGGAATAAAGAATAAAAGAAAATTAATGTAAAAAATATTTCTATTCGGTTAAAATAAATTTTTTTCTTCCGAATAAATAAATTGATTTTTTGGTTGTTTTTGTTTAAAATCAGTTAAATTCTGATTAGTATTTTTTTAATTTTTCTAATTTTTACTATTCTCTTTAGCTTCAATTCAGAAAATAAAAATTAACCATCTTGTTAAATGACGCATACAATTTTGTTGATTCAATCAAGTGCAAAGGTGGATTCGAGGACATGGTTATTTTTTAATTATTTTTTTTCTTTATTTGTCACTTGCGGACGTTAAATCAACTTTATATCGGCTCATAAAGAAAAAGGGAGACAATGGGTATCGAACCCTCACCACGTGCATTCGCAGACAGAAGCACTACCCACTACACCACAGAAAAATCCGCAAAAATTGTCCGCAAGAACGCTCCCTTTACTATTTTTTTATGTTCCACAATTTAACGTATCTTCTAAAATTTTCTTTCATTTCAGGAGCGATTATGAAACTATGACAGACTGCATGGAAGCAGTTTGCAAAATTTATGAGGAACACCTTAAGAAATTAAATCCAGATTTGCCGTGCATTCAGTATTTTTTTTATTTAAAATTTATTTTTAAATTTTTAAATTAAGGTACGACATTTCTGACCTTTTCAAATTCATCGATCGATTGGCTGATTTGTGCTGTCTTGTTTTGGATAAAAACGTTTATGTACCAAAGGTTTTGAATTTCTTTTGATTAAAAAAATTTCCTTCTTTGGAATTCTAAGAGTTACTTTGGGAATCGTTGAAGGCATATCGGGGGTAATTTATTAAAAATCCAGCTAACTATCCCTCAAAAACATTTATAGTACAAATTATGATACATTTAGAATTGTCCGCAACTTTTGTCCGCAAAAATTTTCAGTAATTCCAATTTTCAGTAATGCTTTGAACTATAGGATGAAGATTATTGTCGGGGAGTTTTTCGAGTTCAGATGACGTTAAACTCACCGAAACTCGAATCACAAGTTCTTTTCTCTCATAGTCTCTTTGATCTCATAGTTTGTCCCCAACACGCGGTGTACACCAACTCCCAAATTTTCAGATTATAAAAATTTTTAAAAATTTTTCTCTTTAAAGGGCAAAGATTTTATCAAAGAGCAAATATTCATTCTTCTTCGTGGACAAGCTTCTGCCAAACCAAAATGATGAAAAACAAAATTATTTGTTAATACAAGTGATGTCAAACGGAAGGATCTCTTCTCATCTCTTCCCAATTTTTGCAAACTTTCGTTTGATTTTTAATGTTTAATTTAAATTTTTTTAAATAAAAGTTTGGGTCTGTTCCCTCCTTTTCGAATTTAATTTTAGAAAAATTTTCAAAAAGATAATTAATAAATTTGTATTGGCTGTTAAGCAACAGCAATCAACAAACAAAACCCTCAGAAGAAAGAGGAATGTTTTAGAAAAAAAATATTGAGCGGTGAATATAGGCTCTAAAGGGTTTTCAGCGCCAGATTGGACTGCCTCAAATTGATAAAAATAAATTTGAGAGATTCAATTTAAATAAACCTTATATTCGCCAATTTATCCTCACTGAGCACAACTACATCAAATGTTTGAGATTCGGTATGTTCAAGAAGCCAACAAACCTATGAATAGCAAGAGATGTCAAATCAATACTAAAATGTTATACTCAAGGAGTTACTAAATTTGTGACTTAATCGAAAAAATTTTTTATTTGATATTCTGGATCAAACATATATATTATTATAGTGAAACACTCTTACTATATTTTCAGATAGGTTAATCAACAAAGCTATAAGATTTTTAAAATATTGCTTAAAAACAACCAAAATTGATCTTCACTAAATTACTGTATTTGACTTAATCGAAAGAGTCTCCGCAAATAGATTTAAAAATTTCCTTTCTAATATTTTACTCAAATAACAAACAATTTAAAAAAATTTAAAATTCAACAGAAATATTAAGAAAAAGATAGAAACCTTTCGAGTACTTAAATTTAAAAATAATTTAAAATATGAAAAACGAAAAAGTTGAGTAAAAATGGCAAAAGACGTATAATAGTATAGGAACGAAAAAATTACAGATAATAATATAATTAAATAAATAGAGTTTGAAATGAAACTTGCGGACATCAGGAAGACGAGGGGTCTGAAATATAAAGCCAAAAGCCTAAAAAAAATCCGATTTTTAAAAAAATTAATTGTCCGCAAGTTTTGTCCGCAAATCCAAAATTGCCTTTTTCTACAGAATAAATAAACAACCGTTTTTGTATTGAAAATAAATACTAGCTGATATATATAATTTTAAAAAATAAATCACAAATTATATATAAAGATGCTAAAAAAGCTTTTTTGTTTTTTAAAATAATATAACCTCGTTGATGAAAATTTAACAAATCTGCTCACATCTCATCCAAAAATGATATTGTACTCCTAGAAAAATTAAAAAAATTTTTTTTCTGATTTTTCAATTTTCCTAACCCTGCATTTTTCCGTTGAAACCGTTGATATTGTTTGTAACGCCCCGATCTTGCCAATTTTTCTTTTTCTTCCAAATCCTTTTCTTGTTTCCAATGATCGAATACATCTCTTTTCCACAGTTCTTTGATTAAATATTCATCAACAAGTTTTTGGTCTGTTGTCTAGAAAATTGAAAAAAATTTTTAAAAATTCAAAATTTACTTGAAATTGTTCCTCCGACAGTTTTAGATTTCTCCTGATTAAATACAACTTTGCCTCGTCATCATAGTCGCGTTTACAGATCCAAAACTTGAATACCCAAGAAGCTCCCCAACGAATCTGAGCAAACAAAGTCACTGGTAGAATTATCTATAAAAATTTTTTTTAAATTTTTAATTAAATTTTGGGTTGGTTTTGGGGTAAAAATTGAATTTAAAAATTAAAAATTATTTTTTAAATAAACCAATTGCCACGCCAACGTCTGATAGACTGAAGGAGGTCTGTATCCTCCACTAATATTGATGTTTTCTTCAATTATTGAACTGAAAAAAATTTTTTGATTAAAAAAATGCTAAAAAAGCGTTAAAAATCTTTTAAAATTTCAAAAAAAAAATTTTCGAAAATTTTTTCTAATTTTGAAAATTTTTTAAGAAACCTGATAACAGCCTCCGGATCAACTCCATTTTTCTGCTTCTTTTTCACTTTTCCAGTAAGCTTGTCAAAGTCCAGAACTCCTCTTTCTCTAGCAATATCAATAGCCATACTGCGAAATTTCACTTGTTCTTTGGCGTATTTTAAAGCTTCTCTGTATTTTTGGTGAGCGCTAAGGTACTGAAAAAATGAAAAGAAAATTTGATTTTTGTAATTTTACAAAAATAAACTTTTGTATTTTAAACAAATCATAAATTAACCTGAATAGTAGACACCAATAAAATAGCCACAACAATAACAATGCGGACATCCACTCTTGGAGCAGTACGCAACCGATAATATTGGTAATACTAAAGAGATAAAATTAATTTTTAATTAATTAAAAATGCCTAGCAAAATACAAAAATGATTTTTTACAGAAATCGATTTTTAAAGGAAAATCTGCAAAAAATTCGAAAAAGTCCGCAAACTTTTTGCGGACTAAAAAAATTTTTTTTAAAGTTAAAAAAATAAAATTTAAACAAACGTTGTAATAACGCTCTTCTGGATGATCCAAATAATAATCATAATATTCACGCGTTTCGTCGTCTTTTAGAGTCTCATAGGCTGTAGCAACCAGTCTAAATTGTTCTTCTGCCTCCTCTCGGTTCTTTAAAAATTTTAATAAATTATAAAAAATCAAAAAATAAAATAAACCTCTCGTTTGGCACGGTCTGGATGAAATTGACGTGCCAATCTTCTATAAATCCTTGGTAAATCAGTTTTGTTGAAATCGTCGCGGGAGATTTCGAGAACTATAAAAAACGGGATATTAGAAATTTTATGATTTTTTAATTTTTTTCTAGGGTAAAAAGGTGAGCAGATTACGAATCTGAACTCGGTTTTTGAATATCTAATTTTCCAGTAGAGATACAGACCCAGAGACCTGTAAAAACGAGGCAGAACATTCTTGCGGACAGATTTTGCGGACATTTTTTATTTATTAAAGCCCGAAGAAAAACTGCCAAGTCTTTACGAGAGCCCAGACCTTTGAAGATCCCAAAAAACTCTAAATAAAATTTAAAAAAATACAAACCGTCATAACAGGTAACAGTCCCGCAATAAAGTCCTGGCGCTAAACCAACAGAATTGACCAAATTTGGTAATAAAGCTAGAGCAAAAAGAGAATGAATAAATGGGAAGTTGAACATCTTCAAGAACTAAAGGCAAATTTTAAAATAAGTTTGAAGACATCTAAAAAAGAAATTAAAATTTTTAAATAAAAATAATTTAGGGGACAATTGAGTCTCGGCATTTAGTCTTGGAACTCTTCTTTTGCCCATAACTTTTTTGGATTTCAACCATTCCCTATACTTCTTATACCAAACGAAAGCTCGGGACGTAGGGATTATTTTATCAAAAGAGTATGATCAGATATGATCATTTATAAAAAAGTTATGATTAAAAAACTACAATTCTCATTCCTTTTAGTAAGTTTTTCGGCACAATTTTTTGCCATTTAGCCAAAATTTTTGATTTTAGGCTTATTTTGTAGCCAATTTAATTCCCTATCAATGGTGCCAAGAACTTATGAAGAACTTATGGAATGGTCAGTTCGCTGCAGAAATATAGAGCTTTAACTTTCAAAGGACAAGGGGATCGACAACGCAACAATATTTTCAAATTTAAAAATTAATAAAATTAAAATGGCCAACACATTTTAGACGATAAATTGACTATAGACAAGAATCAATTTAAAAAAATAGTGAGTGAATGCGCGAGAAAGGAAAGATGAGTTGTCCATAAAAATGTTGCCTTTCGAATATTTGCGGACAAATTTTGCGGATTTCTTTAAATGAAGTTTGTCTGCAAATATTTACAGACAATAGATGTATCCATTTCTTAATATGGAAAGAGAAGCAAACAAAAAATTGATTTTTATGGATTTATTAAAAGATTTTTAAAATTAAATCGATTTAAAGGGAATAGCCCAATTAATCAACATTGAGAAGATCAACAAATATTTAGTGGCAAAATTAATGGAGAAAAAAACTTTAAAACTTTAAAATTATCAAATACATTTAATTATCAATACATTTATTATCATTATTTTATTAAATACATTTAATTAGTAAGATAGAATTATTCAGACCCATCGAAAATATTTCTTTGCCCCAGGGGACGAAAGTTGCCAGCAAGTGGTGGCAGGGGACGAGAGGCCCACTTCCAGTTTACTGGTGGGGAGACAAATGTTTCCACTGCCGCTTATGGTGTCGATGATTCAAAACATCAACACATTGCACTCCCTTATGGTTTAGTTTAATTCTCTTTTTAATAAAAGTCATTTCAATTATTCAGTATGTGAACATCTTCAAAGAAGTCCGCAAAAACATCAATCAACAAACAACTTCAACAACAACAAAATTTTCTGATGTTTTTCCAAAAGAAGGAATGGCCATGGGAATTCCTCAAAAAACTTCCAAGTTTGTTTTCTTTTAGTTTTTTTGTGTAAACATCCGCAAGTTTTGTCCGTAAATTTCCCCTGATTTTATCCTTTATATTTTTTTGGGTAAGTTTAGCGATAAGTGACGGAGGACCAGACATTTGGAAAGCCAAAAACCCATGAAGTCAATTTGATGAATTGACAAGTCATCAAGCGATTGATGAGGTTTCTTTTTAACTTTCTTTTTTATTTTATTAATTTATTCTTTAAACACATGTGCGACGTCGCTGTGGTTCACTTTGTGTGTTGAACTCTTATTGGGCTTCTTTGGAGGAACTGAAGGCTGGTGGGCTTAACAAATATGAGGCAAACTGCCCAGATGTTGCAAATGATGGGATGGTTAGAGATTTGGCTGAGGTTTCTTTTTGATTTTTTATTAAAATCGGTGGGTTGTTCCTGGTGCTCCATGTTTCTTCTCTTGGCCCATAACTCCTTTGTTTTCTATTCTTCCTTTGTAAATCATATATCTTTAGAAACCCTGAATCTGCAGATTCCCTTTCTCAATATGACCAATCCTCTCCAAATTTTACAAAAAAGTTATGGACAAAAAAGACGTGGTGTCCCTGGCGCTCCTCCGTGTCTCCTTTTCTTGGCCCATAACTTTGTCATTCCTAAGTCTTTTCGTCCAATTCTTATACCATTCGAGAGCCCTATATTTGTAGATTCTTTTTCTTAATGGAGCTATGGGTCAAAAAAGAGGCTAGACTTCTTGATGCTGCTCCCTGTTTCTTTTTCATGGCTCATAACTTTTTCATTTTCTGGTCTTCCCGTATGAGTCATATATCATTTGAAAGCTCTGAATATGTAGGTTCTTTTTCTTAATAGGACTGATCCTTTCCCAACATCCCTTAAAAAGTTACGAACCAAAAACAGATTTGACGTTCCTGGCGCTCTTACATATTTTTTGTTGGCCCATAACTTTGTCGTTTTTCAATCTTTCCGTATAAATCTTATATCATTAGAAAGCCCTGAGTTTGCTGATTCTTTTTCTTAAGATGGCTGATTTTTCCTAACATTCCAAAAAAAGTTGCTGTCAAATAAACTTTAAAAATCACGATTGTCCTTACTTTTTCGACTTTAACTTTTTTCACAATACCCGGAGTATGTTGATCCCTTAAACAAAAAGAATCTAGATATCCAGAGCTCTTTATTGATATATGACTTGTCCGTTTGGGTTAAAGTTTAAAGAAGTTACGGGCGAAAGAAGAGTTGACGTCCGTGGTGCTCCTCGTCAATTTTTCTTGGTCCACAACTTTTCCATTTTTTAATTTTTCCTTATGAGTCATATATCATTCGAAAGCCCTGAATTTGCAGATTCTTTTTCTTAATAGAACTTGTCTTTTTCAACTTTCATTAAAATGTTACAGCCAAATAAAGATAAAAAATCACTATTGCCCTTACTTTTTCGCTTCTAACTTTTTATGGATTACTTGTACCGGGTTGATCCTTTTAGAAAAAAGATTCTACATATCCAGAGCTCTCTAATGATATATGATTTGTCCGTTTGGGATTAAGTTTAAAAAAGTTATGGGCCAAAAAAGAGGCTTTGCCACCAAACTTGTGGTTACAAAAATGATTTTAATTTTCTAAAATTTCTTTTAATTTTATTTTAATTTCTTTGTACAAACAATCCGCAACAAGAACGTTTCTGTGGCTGCCCATTCATTAATTGCCCTTCTACGCTCCAAGAAGCCTCATTTATTACATCACAAAGGACGACCACCACCAAAACAGAAACGTTTAGATGAAGAAAAGATGAATTTGTTTCCTTTAAATTGTCTTAAAAATTATGTACATTACTTTTTTGTTTTAAATTTTTGATTAAAATTATCTTCCAATCGTTTTTTAAATTGATTTTTGTTTTTTTTCTTTGAAAAAATTCATTCTTTCGAATTTAAAGTCGATAGGACTCAAACTTGCTGTACTCAAACTCACTTTTAATTTTTGGGACAAATTGACATTTATTTTAAATATTTCGCGTTATGCCAATTTTTCGCGAATTTTTACAAATTCAATTCAAAGCCCTATTTGTTAGCAATTAATTTTGCGCAAACTTTGTTGAACCATAACTTTGTTGTTTCTCAACCGATTGAAATAATTTTAATATCATTCGAAAGCCCTGGAAGTGTAGATACTATTTGACAGGTTACTTTATTATTTAAGTTATTAAATTTAATTTGAAACGTTTCAAAAGTTATGGAGAATACCTTATACTTAATAGGACTATAGAGTATTGCCAGTTGAGTCTATTTTCTCAAAATAGGACTATAGACTCCTGCCAATTTAGTCTGAGTTAATTAAAAAGAAATTTAATGAATTTTAAAAAATTTGCGTTTTTTGCGCACATGACTGAATAATTAAAAGTGGACTTTAGCGAAATAGTGTGGGTAGAGAAATAGTTATTTATGGGAAATTGTAAATTTTAAAACTGCGTGTAGCTTGGCATTTTTTAAAGAAAATATGGCATTCTGTGTTAAAATGGGACTATAGAGTCCTGCCAATTGAGTCTATGTTAATTTTTAAAAAATTTGACAAATTTTAAAAATTTGCGTTTTTTGCGCACATTACTGAATAATTAAAAGTGGACTTTAGCGAAATAGTGTGGTTAGAGAAATAGTTATTTATGGGAAATTGTAAATTTTAAAACTGCGTGTAATTTGGCAATTTGTGTCAAAATGGGACTATAGAGTCCTGCCAATTGTGTCTACGTTAATTTAAAAAATTTCGGGAAATTTTAAAAATTTGCGTACTACTGTAGCTGGACGTCAAATTTTAAAATAATCCAAAAAATCCAATTTTGTTATCGTTGGATAGAGCTCGTCAAGACGAGTCGAACGAGGTATAATTTATCCAGTTAAGGCACTTTTTAAAAAATAAAAATGGATTTGAAGTTAAGGCAAAATCACTAAAATTTTGCCTTTTTAGCTTAAACTAAAAATCATTTTTCTTTTTTAAAAATTACATTAAAGGGTCAAATGATATATCGTTCGACTCGTCTATTCGAGCTCTATCCAATGATAACAAAATTGGATTGAATGGATAAGCTTAAATTTATCTTCGAGATACCGTAGTCTCCAAATTTTTAAAGTAATCCAATAAATCTTATTTTGGTATAGTTGGATAGAGCTCGCATAGACGAGTCGAACGAGGTATAACTTGTTCCATTATTATAATTTCCAAAAAAGAAAAATCGATTTGAATTTAAGTGAAAATCAATAAAAATATCCACCCAAAACGACAAAATGTCTCAAACGACAAAATGCCAGTTTTCCATTAACTCGAGTTTTGGATCTAAAACTTCAAAAATTTGAAATTGGAATTGTAGATAATGGTTTAATAAGTAAGTATACAAAAAATTAGGTAGGGTTATACAGCTCAAAAAAATTTTATATGGAGCCATACATTTTGTCGTTTAAATATAAATGTGTTTGGCTGGAGAAAATTAAAAAATTAGGCAAAATTTTAAAATAATCCAAAAAGTCCAATTTTGGTATCGTTGGATGGAGCTCGACGAGATGAGTCGAATGATGTATAATTTGTCCCATTACTGTAATCTTTAAGAAAGAAAAACGGATTTGAATTTAAGCGTAAAATCACTAAAATAGCTACCATGAACGTCAAAATGTCTCAAACGACATAATGCCAGTTTTCGAATATTTTGACTTCTAGCCTTGACTTTAAAAATTCAGCTAAGGATCTTGTAGATAATACTCTAATAGATATGCGTACAAAAAATCAGGTAAGGTTTTATGTCTAGAAAAAATTTTTTATGGAGGCATACATTATGTCGTTTAAGCTAAATGTGTTAGTGTTTGGTAAAATTCCGCCTACTATTTTATTGTAAATTTGGGATACTGTAGGTAAGACATAAATCCTTCTATATACAAAAATTTAGGAAATTTCACTTTCAAATTTTTGATTTATAAGGGTTTGAAGTTTTTATTAGGCTAAAATAGTTAAAAATTTCGAGGTAACCAGACTCTAAAGGCAATTTCTCGAAAATTCCGCCTACGATTTTATTGTAAATTTGGGATACTGTAGGTAAGACATAAATCCTTCTATATACAAAAATTTAGGAAATTTCACTTTCAAATTTTTGATTTATAAGGGTTTGAAGTTTTTATTAGGCTAAAATAGTTAAAATTTCGAGGTAACCAGACTCTAAAGGCAA
>ABLG01000020.1:0-10293 GCA_000172435.1 Meloidogyne hapla | reverse complement strand
ATCCTCAATTGAGCATGCTATTATATTAAACATAGGATTTTGTTTTTTTGTCGTGTGGGACCCTATTTTTTTTAATTTTTACAAATTTTTTTAATATTTTTTTTTCTTCCTTCATTTTCCCTTATTCAAAATTTTGCCCAACTTAAATCTTATTTTTCCTAAAATATATATTTTTACATTTATCCCCTCCTAAATTTACCATCTTTTTTCTCACTCCAAAAAACGTCTTTAAATTTAATCTCATTTTTCCCCTCTCATTTTATTTTTGGACACTTTATTATTTTTTAAAAGCCTTTTTAAAAGCTGTGAATTATTAAAAAATATTTTGGGAGAATTTTTAAAATTCTTAGCTAAAATTTGTGGAAAAATTTGGCGACTTATTTTTAGTTGTTTTTTTTTTAAATAAACGTGACAATTTTTAATATTTTAATCGAGATTTTTTAATTTTCTTTGGCGTTATGCTTTTTTTAAAGAAATCATTAACACTCAATCCCTTTATAATTCCTCAAACTTAACAACTGTTTTAAATTAAATAAGAAAAAAAAATAAAAATTCTATTTATCAAAATGAAATATATACCTACTTAACGCAAAAAAAATGCTTAAAATAGAAAAAGACTGAGATTTATATAGACTGAGATAAAATTGTAATTTTTTTTTTAATATATTAATCTTATTTTATAAGAATGTTTCTTTATTTTTTAAATTTTTTTCCTTTAATTTTTATTTTAATCTTTTGTCAATTAATTTTTGGTTCCATTCAATATTGGTTGTTTTTAAGCAATTTTTTTAAAATCTTATACTTTGTTGATTAACCTATCTGAAAATATAGTAAGAGTGTTTCTCTATAATAATATATATGTTTGATCCAGAATATCAAAGAAAAAATTTTTCGATTAAGTCAAATACTGTAATTTAGTGAAGATCAATTTTGGTTGTTTTTAAGCAATTTTTTTAAAAATCTTATAGCTTTGGTTTTTTGAATTAATTTTTAAAGATTTTTTTTTTTAGTTTTCCCGATTTTTTGTATATTTTGTTTCTTCCATAAATTTTGATTTTTTATTCCTAAAATCTTTATAATTTTTTTTTATTTTTCTTGTTCTTGTCCTTGATATATTTTTTCTGATTATTTATTTTTTATTCTTCTGATTTTAATTTTTTTTTAACATTACCAAATTAAATAATATATATTTTTTATTTGCATATTATAACACATGTATCTCATTTTCGCCTGCGGCAATTTTATATAAAATAGTATAATAATGACGTCTCTTTCCCCCGTTCTCCCCTCATGTGTGTAGAAGAAAATTTTCTTTTTTAGTATTTTTTACGATCCAAAAACCACCGCAAAACTAAAAACATATAACTAAATTTGCTAACATTTTTTTTATTTCTTTTCTTCCAAATTTTCTTTTTTTCCCCAAATTTATACAAACAAAACACGTATTTTCGCCCACGTAAATCCATAGAAAAATAATAAAAATTATTTTATATATTTTTTTAACAAAAAGATTTTTTGAAATTTATATTTTACCTTTTCAAGGCTTTAATCTTATTATTGTAGATAATTGAAATTGATTTTAATTAATATCTAGTTGAATATATTTTTTAAATAACGGTTTTACTGTTTACAGGCTTAATTTCGACTTTCATTTTTTTACTTCAATTAGGATTTTTAAAAAATTTCGAGATTTTTTCATATTATTCTGACATGATTTTTAAGACTAAATTCATGAAAATCCATTCCACTTATTCGAGCTTCGATTTTTATTATTTTAATTTTACCCCTTTTTTTATTTTTTATTCCTTAAAATATGTATTATTTTTTAAACAATTATTTTTTTAATCTTATTTTATTTTTTTTTACTTTTCAAAAAATTTATTTTCTTGTTTTTAGCACTTTTCATATGATAATAGTCCTTTAGCTTTTCCCTCACATGGTCTTTTTTTGAATGGTGTGCTTGCTGATGATGTTTTTCTTATCGGCATTTAGTTTGTAGTTTAGCATTTTACGTAAAATTTCCCTTTTCTTTGTCTTTTTTTTTTGTTTTCCCCAAAGGCTTTGAACTCTCCATATTGTCTCACAAAACAATTCACAAATTTTTGTTTCATTTTTTGAAAATATAATCCTTTACTTTTATTTTAAGAGAAAAACTGCTTTCTTTATTTTTATTTTCAAAAAATTGTTTGAGAAATTTTTTTTAATATTTTTAATTTTTAAGCTGAATATTCATTTATGTTTTTTTTGAAATTTATAAAAAATATTCTTCATCAATTATTTTAAAACAATTTTGCGCTTCTTCCATAATTTTTTTCCTCATTTTTCTTATTCCTTATTTAATTCTCTATTTGATTGTGTGTGTTTTGTTGCCATTCAATAGATTTTTTTTTATTAAATTTTAGTTTTTTTTTAAATATTCGGGCAAAGGTTACTACTTTTTTTTGTCATCATTTAATATTCTTATTTTATTATTTTTTTGACTTTTCTATTTTTGTCATTTTTAACCTTTTTTTTTCTCGTTATTTTTTTTATTTAATTTATTATTTTTTTTCAGAGAATTGCCTAAATATTCACAACTTAAACAGCCTAGCATTGGTGGTGTAAGTGCACATTCCTCTTCTTCTGCAGCGGAAATGCAATTACATACTGAATGGTCTGAACAGCAAAGGCGACGTCTTTATCGAATTGCTTTGAACTTTTTTAACAAGTAAGAGAAATATTATTAATTAATGTTTATTTGAGTAATATCTAGTTTGTTTAATTTCCGGAAATCTTTAAAACTTGTGTTCTTTCCGGAAAATATTTATTTTGTTGCTTTTCCGGAAACTTAAGTTTACAATTTAAGTTTTTAAGTTTACAACTTTGTTTAAACTTAAATTTATAATTTTGTTTAAACTTAAGTTTACAACATTGTTTAAATTTAAGTTTACAACATTATTCAAGCTTTTGTCTTAAAATTCTTCCGGAAATTTTATTTAAGTTTACAGGATTATTATTTTGCAGAAAATGATTCTTTTGTTTTCCGGAAAATTATTTTTTATTAATTTCCGGAAGGTTTTCTCTTCACTTACAAATTAAATCTTTATATTTTCCCGTTATATTTCTCATTATTTTTTTTAGAAAACCTGATCGTGGCATTCAATTACTTATTCGTTGGGGTTTTGTTGAAGCAAGTCCACCAGTAATTGCTCGACTCTTCCGAGAAAGGCGAGGTCTTTCACGACAAATGATTGGAGAATATTTGGGTACTCTACGCTCTCCATTTCACAAAAAAGTTTTGGAGTTAGTTTTTTTTAATTTTTTTATTTAAATGATTTTTCTAGACACTTCATTGCTGACCTTCCAATGCATAATGTAGAAATTGATATAGCTTTACGTCAATTGCTCAAACATTTTAGACTGCCTGGAGAAGCCCAGAAAATTGACCATATTATTCAGGTTTAATTTTAATTTTTTATTATTATTTTAATATTTATTTTAAAAAAATTTTAGACATTTGCTCACACCTATGTGGCTTACAACCCTCATCTTTCTTCAAAAGATGGTGCTGATAGTATGTATATTTTGGCTTTTGCTGTAATTATGTTGAACACTGATTTGCATACGCCTTCATTAAAGGACTCTAGAAGGATGAAATTGGATGAATTTATTAAAAATTTGTGTAGAGTGGAGGAAGGCAAAAACTTGGACAAGTTTGTTTTTTTATTCATTTATTTATTTTGCTGAATATTTCTGGAAATTTTTGGGGTTTTTATTTTGTTGATTGGTCCAACCCTGGGGTTTTAATTAAGGAATAATAAAGAAAAATATTTTTTTAGAAAGATGCTCGCCGGTATTTATGAACGAGTAAAGGAATTTGAATTTCGCACGGAGCATGATCATGTGTCTCAAGTGATGAAAATTGACCAATGCATTATTTCTAAGGAGAAACAGGTATATTTTATTTAAATTAATTTATTCTTGATTAAAATGGGGCTAAAAAATTGTTTTTAAAATTTTTTGAATATTGAAAGACTTTGGATTAACATTGCTAATTTTTATATTTAATTTAAAAAATTTTAAAAAATATATGCGAGGTGTGGGGTTCGAACCCACGCGGCGATGAACGCCAACAGATCTTAAGTCTGTCTCCTTAACCACTCGGACAACCTCGCTCTTATAGGATGATTTTAAAAAAGGCCTTTTTATTCATTTATTTCCCAATGAAATGAAAGCTTTTTAATTTTGCATTTTTATCGTTAGCGCTATTTTTTGAGAAATGAAATTTTTTAAATGCTATTTTTATAAATTCGGTATTTGAAAATTTATATAAAAATTAGTAATTTTCCAGAAATTATTTATTAGAATTTTTAATTTTTGAATTAAAAATTTATATTTTATTTTTTTATAATTTAACACTAAATTTCTTAAATAATTTTTAATTTCAGAAACTCACTGAACCTCATCGAAGACTCATTTCCCATTGTATTGTTCACCAAATTTTGGACCCAAATAAGAGGCAATCATCTTCAGCGCATCTGCGCGAAATTATTCTTTTTAATGACATTATGCTTGTTTGTAAATTAATTGGAGGAAGGTATTTAAATTTTAAAAATTTTTAAATATTTTTTGGGACTTGGATATATTTTATTAATTTTTTCATTCATTAAAAATTTTTTAAAAAATATTTGGGAGGTGTGGGGTTCGAACCCACGCGGCGATAAACGCCAACAGATCTTAAGTCTGTCTCCTTAACCACTCGGACAACCTCCCATATGAGCATTTTTATTTTATTTTTCTCATATTCTAAGAGCTCTCTTTGCTTAATATAAAATTTATTTTTTTAGAAAACGCTCTATTTCATCAAGTAATCGAATGGACCAATATCAACTTCGTTATTCTAGTTTATTAATTGGTTTACAAGTACAAGAATTTCAAAATTCACTTTATCAATATGGTTTTATGCTTACCTTTCCTGATGGTCAAACAATGATGTTTAATGCTAAAAATAATGAAGACAGGTAAAATTTTTAAGAATTTTAGGCAATTTAAAAATGTTATTTTTAATTTAAAGGTATTGCTTTGTGACTGATATTCGTGAATCTATTGCTGAATCAACAGAAATGGAACAATGGCGAATTCACTTGGAAATGGAACGACAACAACAACAGGATCAAAATAATCATTTGAATGGCATTGGTGCTCGTTTGGCTGAGCATGATTTTCAAATGGGTCAAAGAGGGACACCAACAACACCGACAACACCTTCAAGTCAGAAAAAGAATATGAATTGTACCAGTATTGGAAGTTGTAATAATTCTGCTGGAGCTGTGACAAGTTAGTGGATTTTATTTTTTATGGGGGGGCTTGTAACATTTTTGGAAATTCTATTTTTTCCGGGGCATTTTCTTAAAGCATAATTTTAGTTATCAGTAACATAATTCCCTTAATTTCCATTAAAAATTTTTTTAAATTTTTTTTTAAATTTTTCTCAGTGGTCACAACAACAACTGTTGATAGCATTCAGCGTGATTCTGGTCTTCCTGATATGGATTGCCATGCTTCCTCTTCTGTTGGTCATTCCCATTCTACAATTTCCTCACCTTCAATATCGCCATCACCTGCTGACTTCACTTAAAAAACAAAACAAAAACTTAAGGTTCCTTTTTAAATATTTTTTTTGTTATAATTATTTTTGTTGAGAAAAATCTCTCTCTCTCTCTCACTGATTTTCTTTCATTTTTTTGGTATTTTAATAGGAATTAATTTTAAAGAATTTTAAGGAAGAAAAAAAATTTTTGTTAATTTTTTGAAATTTTTCGATATTTTTTGAATTTTTTTATTTTTATGGAATTTTATAAATTAAATTCTATTAAATTCCCTAGTCCAAAAAATCCTTTAAAAATTTTAAATAAAAAGCATGATTCAATAATTAAGATTTTTATTTTTAGTCAAAAAATAATAGGCATATATAAATTTAAAAAAAATATATTTTTTTTAAAAAAATCACTCATATAAATATATATTTAATTTTATGTAAAATATATATGTTTCCTTCTCTAAAACTTGCAATCATTTAAAAAAATCTCTTTCAAAAAAAAAATTTTTTTTTAAATTTTACTCTAAACTCTCTAAATCCGCCCATATTTTTTGTTGTTGTTTTTTGTACGAATTGACAAACTTTAAAAAATTTTTTTATTTAATTGGGATTTTGATTAAAAAAAATTTTTTTTTTGGATTTTTTAGTAAAAAAAGAATAGAAAAAAAATTCAAAATATTCAACATCCCAATTAATTAAAAAAAATTATCTCAATTGTATGTTTCAAATGTGAGAAAAATTGAGAAAGACCTTTTATGATTCTTTTAAAAAATAAAAAATAAATTGAATAAATATTTAAACTTTAAATTTATTATTTTATTATATTTTTAAAGTACCTTTTTATTGCTATTAAAATTATTTTTTAGTTTTTTTTATTTTTCAGATTTTATTTAATTTTTTAATTAATTTACTTAATTTCAAGGTTGTTTATTTATTTTTAAAAAAAGTTTTATAAAAATTTTATTTTAGATTGATTACTCTATTCTTAAATGATTATTTTTTTGATTATTTTAATTGTACTTTTAAGAAAATAAATTTTTTAAATTGAAGGCCATTTAATAAGAAAAGTGGTCGTTTATTAATTTTAAAATAATAAACAGCTTTTAATTCCTGGTTAAATTACAGCAATTATTATTTTTAGTTTATCGGGGCGAATTGGCAAGTTTTGCCCTGTGGGACCAAGTGAGAAATTTTGCCCTATTGGACGAAGTGAGAGAGTTTGTCCTATTGGGCGAATTGGATTTTGGACGAACTGAAATTTATATATTCTGAAATGATTTTTTGCCAACTATTTAATTCAGTATAATGTTAAAGTGGTAATTAAACGTTTCAACAAAAAATACAAATCTTTTAAATTGAGTGAATTTTCATCCTTTCACTTCATTTTCTAATCAATAAATAAGTGCACTCATTTTTGAATAACTCTCGGTAACTTAACTTTTTTTTCTATTTCAGATTTAATGAATATTTATTTTCTAATTTATATTTCTTCTTTTATTATTTAATTTCTTCTAAAAACATCAATCAATATGGTTTGGATAAAGCCTGAATATTTACTTTTTGGTCAAACATTTTGGTTTGTTTCTTAAATTCTAATGCTTTCAATCTTGACTTTCAATAAAGCAAGAGATCGAGATTTTCAAAAAAGTCTGGGTCTGGACTTTGGTTTCGTTTATTGACCTTGTCAAGGTCCTGGACTCTGTGCCGTAAACCCGGAAAGTTCAAAAACTGACTAGACTTGGACTCTTGAAAAAAATGCAGAAAACGGATGGGCCTGGACTCTATGTACGGGAAAACCCGGAAATTTAAAAAAATGACTTGGCCTGGACTCTTTATACCTGAAAACCCAAGGCTTTGGCCAAGACCCATCTCAATCTCTAATACAAACTTTCCAACAAAACTTTTTGTTTACATTTAATTTTAAGGCAGAATGAACGCTCAAATCAATATTTTGTTTTACAAAAGCGCAAAGGACATGAAACTAGTGTGACTTGCTCAACAAACGAATCGATCGATAGACAACAGGATCTACAGGTTTCTTTTTAATTTTTGAAGAATTTTTCTAAAAAGATTTGTTTTTAAGAGGACCGGCTCAGTATCTACAAGAAATACCTCTACTAGCAGCAGTGATGGAAATCAATCAACTCTTGGCGCTCTTTTTGTTTCAACATTTGATGCGATATTTGATACACGTCCGCCTCCTTATAGAATTCTTTATCAACGGGATTTGGAAGATGGTCTAATTGCTTATGGTTTGTTTGTTTTTTAATTAATTAGATTTTCCGGAAAAGTAAAACAAAACAATTTATTTTTATGAAACTTGTTTCTTAATGTTTGTTTTATCTACACTTTGTTTTCTCAACTTTCGTTTTCTCAACTTATTTCTGGAATGTTTGTTTTATCTACACTTGTTTTCTCAACTTTCGTTTTCTCAACTTATTTCTGGAATGTTTGTTTTATCTACACTTGTTTTCCTGAATTTTTTTTTGTATTACTTTCCGGGAAGCATATTGTTTTGTTCATTCAATTAAACTTTTTTTCCGGAAAGCTTATTTTTTAAAACATTTTTCTGATTATTTGTTTATGTTTAAGTTGCTTTCCGGAAGATTTTTCTTTCTCTTATTTTTATGAGTATATTATTTTCCGGAAACTTTTTTTATATTCTCTTATTTTATTAATCGTTTCCGGAAAGTTATCCACTAATATCTTATTTTTATTATTTAAGTTATTGCTGTAGCAGTCGATTGGGATGAAATAATTAAAGATTGGAATGTTCTAGAACAAACAATTATGCCTGTTTTAAACGCTCTTTTGGACAACGAAGAGGAATTGTGTAAATTTGTTTTGAGCAAAATAGAAGGTTTATTGGCTTCTAAAAATGAAGAAGGAGACAAAAACTTGGATAAATTGGAAAATAATTGGGAGAAAAATGAAGCAAAGAGAAAAGAATCTAGCAGGTTGTTGTCGTCTTCTTTGGATGTACAGGACGAGGAGGAAGGTAATAAAATTTCAAAAAAATTTTTGTTTTGAAATTTTTTTTTTAATTTTTTGAAAATTTTTTTAAAGATGAAATGGAACAAGTAACAAATGCTGCAATTCTTCGAAAATTTCAAAAACTTTTTGATATGTCGGAAGATGAGAAGCTTGTCAATTGTAAGCTAAAAATTTATTTTTCTAAAAAAATTAAAAAAAAATTTTTTTTTCAGATTATTCCTGCACCTACTGGAAAGGAAACAAGCCATTTCAAGGCAAATTGTATTTATCAGTCAACTTTCTCAGCTTTTATTCTTTTATTGTTGGAAATGAATTAATTGTAAAATTGAGATGGACAGATGTTTTGGTTATTTTAAAAATAATTTTTTTTAAAATTAAATTTTAAAATATTTAAGAAAATGAGCCACAACAATTCAATGCTTTCAAGAAGTCTCAATGTTGTGACTAAAGATGGGCGCAAACATGTTTTCTCGGTGTTTATGAATTTTGCTGATGCGTTAGTTTTTAATGTTTTTTTATTATTTTTTAATTTATTATGAGGGTTGCAAAACTTGTTTTCCGGAAATGTTTTATTCCTTTTAATTAAACTTGTTTTTCTTTGTGTTTTTCCGGAACATTTTTTATTTTATTAATAGAACAAAACATCTCCCGGAAAATTTTACTTTATTAGCTTGTTTCTTAAAAACTTAATTAAATCAAACATGTTTTCCGGAAAGTTTATATTTTGCATTTTACTGACGTTTTGTATTATTTCTTTAAAGTTTATTTTTTTAACTAAACATTTCCGGAAACGTTCTTTTGTGTTTTATTAATACCAGCTTTTATTTTATTTACAAAGACATTCTTTTTACAGTTACAAACATGCTTCACAACTTGCCAACTTTGCAATGAAACAACTTATTGAGGAAGAAGGTTTTTATGAAGATCCAACACTTCGCAGCAAATATCTACAAGAACCGCCAAGGAAACGGTCGCAAAAATGCAGTGGTGTTACTTTTGTGAAACGGGATTTGGAAGCTAAACAAAGGACAGAAACGTACAGGTTTGGTGAATTTTTATTAATTTTTTTAAAGAATTTTTTTGAATATTTTTTTATTTTTTTTTCATTGCGCGTGTATTACTTTTTTATTTTTTTTAATTCCTATTTTTATTTATTTTTTTATTTTAAATTTTATTTAATTTTACGTGTTTTCCTCTATGTTTTTGCTAATTTTTAAGAATTTTTTTTATTTTTTTAGACTTGTTTTCCGGAATGTTTCTTGTTTTTATGTTTGTTTTACGAGGGCTTGTTTTCTCAACTTGTTTTCTGGGCATTCTATTTTACTCATTTGTTTAAATTAAGCAAATTTTTTTTCAAGTTTTTATCCGAACATTTCCCCTTCTTAAACTTTTTTATAATATCAAATCATCATTTTCATCGTCGAATTGTTCCGGGTTGCTGCTTATATTGTGCTACACCATAACTCATATTTAAATCGCTGTCCATAGGTAAATAACCAATTGTATAATTTTTTGTATTTAATAATTTGGTTAATTGTTGTGCTCGTTCATCACATGTTTTCAGGACGTTGATACGCCGTTTTAGCAACTGTACGGCGGAATAGAATGTTGAAACTTTTCTCTAGTGAATACTTAGTCTAAACTTTTACTTCCCGTTTTTCAGGTGTCGGAGAGAGCGCAAACAACAAAAAGATGCTATGTGAAAATACCGAGGGAAACTC